>RCUC01162265.1:0-99815 GCA_003697995.1 Taxidea taxus jeffersonii | reverse complement strand
AAAGAGCTTAGCAAACTCAACACCCAAAGAACAAATAATCCAATCAAGAAATGGGCAGAGGACATGAACAGACATTTCTGCAAAGAAGACATCCAGATGGCCAACAGACACATGAAAAAGTGCTCCACATCACTGGGCATCAGGGAAATACAAATCAAAACCACAATGAGATACCACCTCACACCAGTCAGAATGGCTAAAATGAACAAGTCAGGAAATGACAGATGCTGGCGAGGATGTGGAGAAAGGGGAACCCTCCTACACTGTTGGTGGGAATGCAAGCTGGTGCAACCACTCTGGAAAACAGCATGGAGGTTCCTCAAAAAATTGAAAATAGAGCTACCTTATGACCCAGCAATTGCACTACTGGGTATTTATCCTAAAGATACAAACGTAGTGATCCAAAGGGGCACGTGTACCCGAATGTTTATAGCAGCAATGTCCACAATAGCCAAGTTATGGAAAGAACCTAGATGTCCATCAACAGATGAATGGATAAAGAAGAGGTGGTATATATATACGATGGAATACTATGCAGCCATCAAAAGAAATGAAATCTTACCATTTGCGACGACATGGATGGAACTAGAGCATATTATGCTTAGCGAAATAAGTCAACTGGAGAAAGACAACTACCACATGATCTCCCTGATATGAGGAAGTGGAGATGCAACGGGGGTGGGAGTTAAGGTGGTAGGAAAAGTAAAAATGAAAGAAGATGGGATCGGGAGGGAGAAAAACCAAAAGAGACTCTTAATGTCATAAAACAAACTGAGGGGGGTGGGGGGAAGAGGGTTTGGGTGAGGGTGGTGGGGTTACATTATATGTTTAAATAAAGCTTAAATAAAGTAAAAAAAAAAAAAACTATAAAAGCTGTATATTCTGCTACAGAAGAAATATCATTAATTTAATTCCTAAATAATCCTTGAAGAATGATGGAAAATTAGGCCACCGTTTTATAGAATTTAGCATTTATGCTAGCACAGTAGACCTCGATTTAATTCTGAGTAAGTCCAGATACTGATAGTTAAAATTTTTATTTCCTTAATTACTGTCCTGGAAATTTAAAAACACACTGCAGATATAGTAAGAGCATTATATAAGAAAAACTGTAAAAAAGTTTAGTGGCAATTTGATTATGTTAACACAATCAAAACAAAGCATGTCAGGATTCTCTTATTTTAAACGTTACACATGAGAGCTGAAGTTGGCACTCACAATCTGTTGAACACGCAGGTTTGTTGCAGTGAATATTGCTTCTTGGTAACATTCCACACCCGGATGGTACCATCATTGCCACTTGTAGCTAAGAGCCCTTTTTTATTACACCAAACACAAGTCATTACCTAGAAAAGTTGAAAAAGTCCAACAGTTTTTTATTAAGTTTTTAATTTTAATTCCAGTATAGTTAACATAAAGTGTTACTTTAGTTTCCCATGTACAATAGAGCAATTCAACAATTCTGTACATTACTCAGTGTTTAGCATGGTAAGTGTACTCTTAATTAATCCCCATCAACTATTTCACTCATATCCTATCCACCTCCCCTCTAGAACCCTCTGTTCTCTGTAGTTAAGAGTCTGCTTTTTGGCCTCTTTTTTATTCCTTTATTCATTTTGTTTCTTAAATTCCACACAGAAGCGAAATCAAGGTATTTGTCTTTCTCTAATTTATTTTGTTAGCCTTATGCTCTCTAGCTCCATCCATATGGTTGCAAATGGCAAGATTTCATTCAGAAAAAGTCCAACAATTTTAAACAAGTTTTGATTCAAGTGATTAGCAAATTTTAAAAAAAAATCTACAGGGAAACTGTGAAAGAAAAACATCCATGTTCTAATGTAATATACATGGTCTCACTCTATTCTAACTGGCTTGTAAACATAACCTATTTTTATGGTTTTAAAGTACTTTGCCCAAACTCATTTGAGTTATTGGAGATAGTACGAGAATCTTTACTAAAAATGTTTATTTAATTCAATAAAGTGTAAGTATTTCAATATATTTATATGTTTTACAAAATAAACAGTACAGACTAAGAAGTGATTCCAATTTTTAAATTGGAAAATCATGGAGATCAGTCTTCATTTCCTAAACCACCCTTGTCAATCTTCTGGAGTCCAGTGAGTTAGATTAAAATAATGAGGACAATTTTTCTTCCTTTTGCATGGACAAGCCCTCATCTTTTGTGAGGCAATTCCCTTGGTTTTCTTCTCATCCCCCAACTGATTTTTCTATTTGCATACTATTAGGTCAACCCAACATACAGAGACAGGAGAGCTTATAGCTCCCAAATATTGGTAATTTTGTGTGTGAGAGAGAAAGAGAGAGAGAGAGAGAGGCTAAGATCTGAACTTTGAGCTCTCTGAGAAGGAAAGAAACTTTTATCTTACATAGGTGGTTAACACAGGTAAGGATCAAAATACATACTCTGTTTTGATGAGCCTCCAACTTGATAAAGGAGCATTTTCTGAGATCTCCTCCCATATCGGCGAGTGTTTGGGGAGTAGTTTGGTTGTCGCGATCATGCGCAGCAAGAGTGCGCACAAGCTGCTGAGCAGCCCATTGCCTATGCTGTGAGGACAGCCTGGAGGAGAGGCAGCAGGCTGCCAGGGCATTAGCCAGCTCCAGAGGGCCTACAGCAGAAGGATCATAGGAAGGATGGGCATACAATTGGGCAGTTAAACCTGCTTAAACAAAACAATGAAATGATGCCCAGGTAAGAGCTGGTGGTGGTGAACAAAAAAAATGGGTTAACCCATATCTTTTAAGAATTAGAACTTTTGCAACAATCATTTTACTAAGATACACATACAAGGTATAAAGCATTTATCTCATACCACATTCTATAATAAATCTGATTCACTGCAAAATACATTTATATACATCTATCAACAGTCTTTGCTCTAAGGCCACACAGACTGAGAATGCAGCAGAAATGATTTTAAGGCCAAGACAGAGGCAGCATGCCCTAAAAAGTTTGGTTTCTGTTGCTCAAAAGCAATTATAACAGCCAGTCAAGGGGCTGTGCTGAGAGATCCAAAAGCCTATCTATCTTGGCCAAATGGTCCTGATGAAGAGACCCGCAGATAATACTGATTAAAGAATCCCTTCAAACTGTTATCATCTTATGACAAAGATAAAAATAGCACTATCTTTATCTAGGTTTTATTAAGGAAACCTAATCACAATTATTATCTATTGGTGATTCCAACCATAATCTAATACAATAGTCTAATCAAACCAAGACAAATCTGGTGCATTTTTCTAATATTTGTTTCCATGTACAATGAAAAAAGAATCCATGCACTTCTTTCATGATCTGAACCTAAGAAGTACACATGATGCTATGTAATTCGTCATTTACAACAACTCTAAAACATGTTTTTAAAAGTATGAATCAAACTGGTTGCAGGACTACATATTTAAATGGTAAATGGTATGAAACTTACCTTTTTTTTCAATTTCTGACTTATCATAGTTAGGTCTCAGTTTGGCCCCCTTGTCTGCTAGTAATGCCACAAGGGCCTGAGTTACAACAAAATTTGGGGAGGTTACAAGCTTGTTCTCTTCAGCAATTCCTCGGAGAAAGCTGGGTAGAAACTTTCGCTGAATTGGATCATCAACTGTGGTTAGATTTACACCTGTTGCAGCAGAAATCAAGTTCTGAAGAGGCAATTGGAACAAACAGATTTAATTTTTACATATAATTTTGGAACTAAAAGATTTCGCCTCAAAAGTCTCTTTAAGAATTGGTCAGAAGCAAGCATCACAACAAGAAAAGCAGCGAAACCCAGCTCACCTGTGTACACAACTGCACCAGAAGTTTTGCAGCACTCGGAGTGTTTGATGCCAAACATCCCACCGCTGTGCTCAGGTAAGCCAGGCAAGAGATGGGCTTGCTGGCCTTGCTGTGCCCACCTCGTGGGCGTTCTGAGGGGCTGGCCATGGCAGAAGGGCTGGTGGAGAGGCCAGCTCTCCCTGCGGCAGCCAAGCACATTAATCGAACCAGGGTTCGGATATCTGTCAGCCCCAGAGATTCAAGACCGGCAGCCAGGCTACAACTGGAACCACTGGCAGGAAAGAAACACGCTTCAGATGGATAAAGAAGACAGATTTCGGAAGGGACCATTTGGAGCCCCACATAACATACCAAAATACCAACAACCAAAATAAAAGGCAAGCTGCAATATCACTAATCATATATATCCTAAGAGAAGTCAAAAATATTATGTAAGTTGAAACTGTTATTGAAACTTTAAACATCTTATTTTTTTGTTTTCTTTTGATTTTGTTTAATTTCATTTTTTCAGTGTTCCAAGATTCGTTGTTTATGCACCACACCCAGTGCTCCATGTAATATGTGCCCTCCTTAAATACCCACCAGCAGGCTCACCTAACCTCCCCTCCAAAACCCTCAGTTTGTTTCTCAGAGTCCACAGTCTCAATTGAATATACTTGGAGCATAACTGAATTACTAAAGGATAATACACAGTAAAGTTCACAAATTATGAATTTTCACAAACTGGACAATCCCATGTAATCATTTCTCAGATCAAGAAACAGAACATTACCAGTACCTCAGAAGTCTGCTTAAGCCCTTCTCAGTCACTAGGGCCTCAAAAGTAAACAATATCATGGTCTTTCAAAGTCATAAAGCAGTTTGCCTGTTTTGAACTTTAAATAAATAAGATAAAAAAGTCTGTATTCTTTTGTGTCTGGCTTCTTTGTTCAACATCATGCTTATAAGACTCATCCTTGTTGTTGCTTTATAGCAGCAAATACCCATCTTCACTGACATATTAATAAAATCTACCACAATTCATTTATCCACACTGATGACAACTGGGTCTTTTCAATAACTTGGGTTTCTAGCACAGGGCTATTATGAACAGCACTGCCACGAATGTTCTGCTTATATCTTCGGGTGCACATATATAAGCACTTCTGTTGAATACATACCAGAAGTAGTTTTTTAGGTCATAGAGTATGTTAATACACACCTTTGTTTGGTACTATTGAAGAGTTTTTCAAAGCAGCTGTACCAATTTACTTTCTCACTGGCAGTGAGAAACTGCTCACATTTCCCTCCCAGTCTTTTAAATTTTAGCCATTCTGATGGGTGTATATTAGTATCTCACTGGGCTTTCATTTTCATTTCTCAGAAGACCACTGAGGCTGAGCACCTCAT
Organism: Taxidea taxus jeffersonii; assembly: GCA_003697995.1. Lineage (NCBI taxonomy): Eukaryota > Metazoa > Chordata > Mammalia > Carnivora > Mustelidae > Taxidea > Taxidea taxus. Next base: position 94,627 of record RCUC01162265.1, on the reverse strand, counting down.
TTTCCATGATCACTGGCCATTTGGTGATACCCTCATATTATTTTGCATTTTCCCCATTTTTCTTTTGGGTTGTCTATTTTTCTTATGGATTTATAGGAGCTCTTTACATATTCTATTGGTTATATACAATGTTAATTCTTCTCCCATTCAGTGGGGTTTTTTTTTTTTAAGATTTTATTTATTTATTTGTCAGATAGAGAGAGAGCGCGCAGGAGCGAGCACAGGCAGACAGAGTGGCAGGCAGAGGCAGAGGGAGAAGCAGGCTCCCCGCAGAGCAAGGAGCCTGATGTGGGACTCGATCCCAGGACGCAGGGATCATGACCTGAGCCGAAGGCAGCTGCTTAACCAACTGAGCCACCCAGGCGTCCCCAGTGGGTTTTTTTTTTTTAATTTTTTTTTTTACTTCCTTAATGACTTTTGCTAAACAGAAGTTCTTTTTTAATGTAGTCTAATTTATTAGTCTTTTTCTTTATGATGAATGCTTTTTGTGACTCAATCAATTCTTCCAGGGTGCCTGGGTGGCTCAATTATTAGGCGTCTACCTTCGGCTCAGGTCATGATCCCAGGGTCCTGGGATAGAGCCCCTCATCGGGATCCCTGCTCAGTGGGAAGCCTGCTTCTCCCTCTCCCACTCCCCTTTCTTGTACTCTTCTCTCACTGTCTCTGTCTGTCAAATAAATAAAATCTTAAAAAAAAAAAAAGAATCAATTCTTCCTACCTTATAGAAACATTATTGGTTTATCTTTCACATTTAGGTCTAAGGGCCACTTGGAAATATTTGTTTTATTTAATGTGAGGTTGGAGCCAAGACTCACTTTTTCCTATGTGAATAAACCATCTACCTAGCCAAAGTTATTGAAAAGACATCAATTCCTCATTGTTCTGCAGTATAAACACAGTCATAAGTCAAACCATAAATCATGTGTTTATCTACATATGTGGGTCAGTTTCTAAACTCTGCTCCTCCACTCTCCAAACTACCTATTCTTGAACCAATACCAGAGTCTCCTCTAAATTTTACTTTGAGTTTTTATTTCAGGTCCTTCTGTTTTCCCTGATTTACAGTTATACACCTTTGCTTAACTGTTTCTTAAATGGATGTCTTTTAGGTATTCTTGGCTTTCTTCCTTTTCTAATATAGCATCCCACAATATGAACATGGCAGGAATCTCTATGATGGAATCTGCAGGTTAAAGTAGCTACAGAGTTGGTCAATTTTCATTCACTCAACCTTTTATTTTTATCTTGCACCAAATGGACTGATAGCCTTAGTTACCCATTTCAGATAAGAGCTATGTAATAAAAATGATAACTACGTCTAACTTCTTTCATTCAATGGTAGATATTTGAAGTTCTAAAAATTCTATCTCATCCTCCCAAACAGTATCAGACTCCTGTCTATTGTCTAGTATTATATACTAGAAACTAACAGCATCATTTGACACAAATACTCACCTTACTGAGAGAAGAGACAGAGCTCTCATTACCATGGTTCTTGCCAGAAGAACCTGAGCAGCAGCAGTCACTCTCCTTAAAGCCACCACCCGGTCATGAGGGTTTGCTAAAGCAGCTGCCTGCTCACCTAGTGTTATTCTTCCAGAGGAACTCTTTTCCACAGAGCCATGGCAACCTGAAAAACATATCCAGACTAGTGAAAAATTTTCCCATTCTACCTAGGTTCTGGGCTGCAAGGAAACACAGCAAACCAGTGTGTTTTGTTCATCTGGACTTAGTTACACAGAAAACTCCCTGGGAGAAATAAACATTTCTAAAGCAATGATCTATTATATATGTTTCTTAAAATGTTTTGGTTTCATTTATTTTGCTCATATATCATTTCTACTGACACTAACAAATAAAAAGGAAAGATAGTTTTAGAAATATGCTTTGAGTACAAGAGAAAGGACTGATTCATCAACACTAATTCTTTATTTTGTATTCCTGATAGAAAAAGTCACCCATACCCTCTCACGCAAAAAAAAAAAAAAAAAGACTGCCAAATTGTTTTAATCAGCTCCAGGATTCTCTTATCACAAGGTCAAAAAAAAAAAATCATACTCACATTTTATTAACTTTTTTTTATCACTTTAATATTTCATAAAAACAAAAAATAAATAATACTACATGATACCTTCAAAATGTTAAAACAATTGGCTAAAGGCACTTGATGGGGTAGAACAATGTTATGTTATTATTTACCACCTAACCTAAGAAACAAATTAATACAGACTCTATAAAATCCATGCCAATTAACATTTCAGTTTACCTATTTGCATCAGAGTCTCTTCCATACTGTTGGTAGCAGTTACCATTGCCACCGATGCTCCCAAGGGATCACTGTCGGGGAACTGAACTGGTTCTGGTACAATGCGTCGGTCATTTAAACCAAGTGGTCCAGCAAGTAATTCAAATTCTTCTTCACCCGTTAGCTTTTCATCTTCATCAACATCCAACATGTCCCAGTCTTCTGGAATTTAAACAAATAAACGTATGGTATGTGAATATAAACATGATGTAACTCTACTGGCAATAGTTACTGTGAGATATGTCTAAAATGCAGATGGACTGAGAGCCCAGGACCCACAAAATGAACTATGGTGCCGTCTCCTGATGACCCAACCAAACTGCACTCCTGAGGCATAGTGAGAGTCTAAGGAAAAGGAGTCAGAGCAGTCAAACTCACTTAAAGCAAAAGCAAATGTTACAGCTGGTAATGGAGATTTCAACTAGTAAAAGCTATTGGGGTCAACAGAGAGTTCTTAACCCTATCCATAATCATTACAGAATCAATTATTTCAAGGAAATGAATGCTCCAGATAAATTCATGCTGTCTTCAACTTTTTATTTTTTACTTTTCTCAGAGAAAAAATCTGAAAAAAACATGTCATGCAAAGACTAACATTCTGTGTTCAAGCTAGTATTTGAATCCAGGTCCTCTTCCTTTGGTTTTAAGAATTAGGGCTGTGCTTTGAAACTACCTTGAGTTGTTTTTTTTTAAGATTTTATTTATTTATTTATTTGACAGACAGAGATCACAAGTAGGCAGAGGCTGGCAGAGAGAGAGGAAGGGAAGCAGGCCTCCGGCTGAGCAGAGAGCCCGATGCGGTGCTTGATCCCAGGACCCTGGGATCATGACCTGAGCCGAAGGCAGAGGCTTTAACCCACTGAGCCACCCAGGAACCCCTACCTTGAGCTTTTTAGAGAATGTTTTGAGTTAACATGTACCTAAATACAAACACATACACAAAAAGGTAAATTTTAGTAACAGATGTTAAGCAGAAGGTATATATAAAAATACATAAACATGTAAAATAAAGAAGCTCTCAAAATAACTACCTTCATACACACTGTCTTGCTTGCCAATTAGATCTGGAGCTTGTCCCTTGTACCTGCACCAAACATGAAGAACATTGTATTTTTATACAAAACAGTTAGTACCCCAAAATGCAAATTAAGGCATTAGAACATTTTAAAAGGTCATTAATAAAGCAACACAAAATAAAAGTGTTTCATGTTATGCACTAATAAAAACTATGGTATGTAGGTACACACAGGCTTACAAAAATCAATGACTATTTTACCAAATTACTGGGGAGGTTTCTGGGTCACCTACAAAAACTCTTAGTCACAATCTATTCCAGAACACCGTAAAGATTTTAATTTTTGACAATAAGGACAAAAACCCTACTCACTACAGATGAATTGCTATTCAATGATAAAAAGAAGTAATGTTTTCATGGAAGCTCATTTAATCTCTATTTTTTTCATCAATAAAAAGATCTTAATTAAGAGGTCAAAAACGGGGTTAAAAAAATGCCAATGAGAAAAACTGACCATAAGGTCCTAAAGGTTAAGGCAAGGCCCCTGCCCAGAATTTGCCAACAAGTCCAAGGTTAATGGACTCTGACTCCAGTGAAGAATCTGCTGCCATGCCACTGTTACCAGGCTATAAGATCCCAGCTCTGGCAAAACATGAATTCCTCAACCTCCTCCACCCTTCCTGCCCCTAATTCAGCAATCATGGGACTTAGGGAAAGGTTAAGTGTAACACCTCCCATTAAAAAAGCTGTAATTCCCATGTCTTGATGAGAGAGATACTTTATACTCTTCATTCAGAGGATCTGGATATCTATACAATTTCAAGGTACCTTTCAGAACTTGTTGCCTTGGATTTGGTCTTCAGGGCTAAGTACTTTTCCCTGCAGCTGCCACAGAGCAGGTAGTATGGATTCCCACTCCCACATTCACCACCAAACCAGCCATCCACATAGGAGCCATTGCTGCGGTATCCCTGGCGGTTTGCACTGCGCCCACAGCCAGGGTGATTTCTCTTCATGTGCTGGTTGAAACTGACGACACTGCATTCACACAGTTCACACACCACTACTTCTTCCCTGTCTTCAGACTCACAAACATGCTGCACAAAATTTCATATCAAATTATTAGTCAATTTAACATAAATAAGAGAAAAATAGATATTTATATATTAATGACCTTGTTTACATATGCAGGAGTATTTGCAGGATGTTCATTAATGTGACATAATAAATTTCTTTCAAATCAGAATGTAGAGCTCATGATCTGAAGCTCTGCTTTGCCCTTTCTTAATCTAGTAAGTTATAATTAAGGTAACTCACTATCCTATTAAGAGGAGTTAATAAAAATAATTAGCCCTATCTCAAGTGATTTTTTAAAAATCCTAATAAAGCTACTTTTCATCTGGCCATAACATCTACATCTCTTATCTGAATTTCTAAGAAGTCATTTGGATTCATTTATCTTATTAATATAGTAGATGCTCTTTTCTGTAGGACTTAAACCTGTGAGGTTTTCAGTCTCCCTGCTACAAACAATGAAAACATACAAACCCACCATGTACCCTGACCCTGGATGGAGGTAGTTACAAGACCTAGGTGGCACTGGTTGTTAGAATGAGGCATTACAGTGATTAAATGGAACCTATGAAGGAGAAGAGCATGCATTCAGATAGCAAATAGCAAGGTGAGCATAGCAGCCATGTTCTATACCCAGCAGAACTGACTAGGACCCGAAGCTTATCTTGTAATCTACCTTTGATGTTATAAATTAAATATTACCATTATATGGCTCTATTCATCTAGTCCGGGGAGAGAAGCAATAAAATCGCACAGAGAAAGCAAGAGAGAATTTTTCTTATTAGTTTGTAGGTATCAAAGTAACATTAAGCATTAGAGCCCCAAACTTTACGATGAGATGAAAGACTGAAATTTTCAGAGTGTAACAACTCTAGGCAAGGCTACTGTTAGTAAGCTACATGGAACAGGAGGGCAGGAAAATAAGTCAGAGCAGCCCCCGCTGCAATCACACACACCCAGGTAGGCCAATCCAGTACCTCTGGGATCCACATTCCCAGAATATCATTGTCACTGGTCAGGTCTTGTCCAAACATAGCTTCCATCGCTTCATCATCAAGATCAATTTCCAATTCCTCATCTAAATTAAAGTCATACAGCGCCCCTGGGTCTTGCTGCAAAGATATTCCTTCTCTCCGACTTTGATTCCTGTGGGCCTGCACAGAGCGGTATAACCCCGCTCAGAACGAAACAAAAAATGCATTTTATTTGCATGTATAAAGTAATTCTGAATACTTCGCCAGTTCTTAACTGCCATACATGCAGGCAAGAGCCTAGCTCAGCTAATTTACTGGATTCTAGACCATAAACATAAAATTTGACCTATCATATGTGTTTCCTTTTCTGTAAAATGGGGTAACAACACTCCTAACTCATAGGAGTGATCCTATAAAAATAATCCATGTAAAATATTTCATATAATGTAATCAAGAAAAACACTCAATAAATATGGGCCGTTGCTATTCTTCTAGGGTTATTTTTTTTTAAATCAGTCCCTTTCACTATATATTAACTAAACATCCCATATTTGAGACTGAGCTCAGTCTCAACTTCTCTGTTACCATAGATTATTGAAAAATTATTTATGTTTTAATAGCTCAAAGATCAAATGCATTTTAAAAAATCACATATCCTAGTTTTTAGTTGGAAGAATATGTTCCCCTATAAATTACATTTCACATGTCTAGAGCATAATCCTGGAAGTATTTTATTAAAGTAACAATGGAATTTATTTTTGCTTATCTAGGGCTTTACCTAGTAGTTTAGCCCTAAGGCCCAAAGTACATAAGAAAACCCAGTACCTACTTTGGCACAGTGCTCTTTTCAGCTCCTTCTCACTTAATTTAATGTTAAATTTTAAACATGCATCTTTACTTCTTAAAGTATAAACAGCTTGATGGCAGAGAGCACATTTATAAAAAAATCTCAGGATCAGCAAGTAACCAGTATAGACTTTTGCACCCAGAGGAAGCTTGAAAATAAATCTATGAATGTATGCTGTGATTTCAATGCAAAATTATGTAAATAAAAAAATCATGTAAATAGATAGTAAAATGCAAATAGCTACTCTCTTAACGTGGAGAAACTGAGTACTTAGTATCATTAGTTTACATCTTCTTTAATGTTGCTTTCACATGGACTTTAAAATATAAACTGTATGACTTTTACTAACAGGAGGAGGTGAAACATTAATTACCTGCTCTTGCCAGCAATGTGCGAGCTGCTAAATCAAACTTGTGCCTTCTTGTTACTGCTGAGCGACCCCTAGCTGGTGGTCCACTTCCAGAAGCTGCATTCTCTGTATGGTCCAGATTATCAGGGCTACAAGTGCAAAGTAGAAAACAACATAAATTTTCCAGAACCACCAAAAATGGAAGGCATAGGCACAAGTTCTCTTTTGGTACTGCGTTTCCTTCCAAACAGTACCAAGAATAAAATGTATTTACAATTAAACTGAAATATATCTTGTCCTTGGTAAAGCTCCTAAATTATAAATATGTCATATTGCCCTAAGCAGTAATTTTATCTATTTTTTTTACTTTTATTTATTTATTTTTTAAATAGGCTTTATGCCCAACATGAAACTTGAACTCATAACCCCACCATCAAGCGGTGCATGCTCCACTGATTGAGCCAGCCAGGTGCCCCTATCTAATTTTGAATTATGCCAACAAGGAAATGATGCTTAATGCATGTTCAAATCCAAATGAGATCAATGGTCTTAACTAAATTCTAAATGATTAAATACTTAAAATTTAAAATGATTGAGAATCCTTGCCTATGAGAAACATATTTCAAAATAAGTTACAAAAATATCCACTGAGCTTGTAAGAAAAAATCTGCATATTAAAGAAGATACAACCTTATTAACCAAATGACTTCATGAGCTACAAAGAAAAATGACGACAAAGTCATAAGAAGTACTAAAGTGGGAAGATTTTAGGAAAAACTACAGAGTATTTTATCACATCTCAGGCTATGCATTATCACAGAATTCTTTTTATAATTAAAAAAATGGTGTATTGTACTAGATATTAAAAACTAAAGAAGAGATGAAGGTAAAATCTATATTAAGCAAATATTTAAAAGTCCACTTCTACATGCATTAAGTCAATTTCGAATATGAAGATTCTACATCACTTATAGGAGATAAAATTATTTTATCAGAATGCTTATTTTGTTTCTGAAAAAAATTGTTTTAATTTTCAGTTTCCTCTTTTCAGCTTAATTTTATATAAAAATTATTTCCTCTTTTCCATGAAAACATCTGTTCAACAAGTCAAAACTTGTGATGTCATTTTTACCCTTCACAGAAACATAAACTTGTAACTGAAATGTCCACCTTATATCTCTAGTTAGCAACTTTACACACCATTAGAAGCATCTACGAGGGGCACCTGGGTGGCTCAGTGGGTTAAGCCTCTGCCTTCCGCTCACGTCATGATCTCGGGGTCCCGGGTTTGAGCCTCTCGTCGGGCTCTCTGCTCTGCGGGGAGCCTGCTTCCCCCGCCTCTCTGCCTGCCTCTATGACTACTTGTGGTCTCTCTCTCTGTGTCAAATAAATAACTAAAATCTTAAAAAAAAAAAAAAAAAGCACCTATGAAGGGAAATAAATGGAGCACTTGGAAGTATTACTTAAACCACATCAAACAGAAATACAGAAATTGGAATCTCACCTTTCACTAAAGCCTTCTTCCATTTCAGCAGCATCAGCTGATGGGATGTCTCCTGGTGACTGCAAATAACAGGGGTCATTTGACTTCCCACCACTGCCTAGGACTGCTGCTCCATGCCTTGAGTCTGCTGTGCAGCCTGACTGGGGTTCCTCCTCATCCTCATGCCCAGGGTGCTCTATCATCCACATGGCAAGGACAGTAATGTTTTGGGCATCAGCCTCTCCTCGAGCACCTGAAAGGTGAAAAAGTAAAGTTGGATACTGGGGCGCCTGGGTGGCTCAATCATTAAGTGTCTGCCTTCAGCTCGGGTCACAATCCCAGGGTCCTAGGATAGAGCCCCACATCGGGCTCCCTGCTCAATAGGAAGCCTGCTTCTCCCTCTCCCTCTCCCCTGGCATGGGTTTCCTCTTTTGCTGTCTCTCTCTCTCTGTCAAATACATAAATAAAATCCTTAAAAAAAAAAAAAGGGCAACATAATTAGTTATTCATGGTATCAGTTCAACAGTGTCTTCTATGATGCCACTGTAACTAAATCAACTGTTAAAAAGCTTTATGGTCTCTTAAAAAATATATCACCCTCAATAAGACCGGGCTTCTCATATCTACATATATGGATATGTAAACATAACGTATCCTACCTGTGGCTTCCATGGCTTTGGCAATCTGCCGGAGAGAGAACCCCATTTCCAGCAAGGGTACTGCAATTGCTGGAGGAGGAGGAGAAGTTGAAAGTCTACTGCTGGGGTCTGACAAGGCTAAGACAAAAGAAAGAGAAATAAAAGCCTATATCACTACACACCATGAGTAAAAAGTGTCCTTATACTGTTAAGTCCCCAATTTCTTAATACTGTACAAATTTAATGAATTTTTTTCTATTAAGAATTCATGGGGCACCTGGGTGGCTCAGCCCATTAAGCGTCCAATTCTTGATTTCTGTTCGGGTCATGATTAACCTGTGATTAAGTTATAGCTAATATGACAAGTTACAGCTTTTTAAGGTTTTTCATAAAGCTAACACAAAATAAAGCTGCTAAAAAATTAAAAATGTTTTATTTTGAAATAGTTTCTTACTTACAAAAAATTTCAAACTTAACAGAAATTTGCAAGCATAGTACAAAAGAATTCTCTCATCCCTGACCCACTGGAGAGTTAAGTAGCAGACTTGATGCTCCAACTCCCCTGAATATCAACTCCTACAAAAAAGGCCACTGTTCTGCATAACATGCCATCAGAGTAAGGAAATTAACAATGTCAACATCTAATCCAGACCCCATTCTAGTTTCACCAGAAGTCCTGATAATGTTCTCTACAGCAAAGGAGCCAATCCAGGATAATCCTTGCATTTAGTTTTCATATCTCTTCTATCTCCTTCAATTACTTTAATATTTTGAAGATTACAGGAAGTTGCTCAATTTGGGTTTGCTGATGTCTCAGATTCAGGTTGTGCTTTTTGGCAGAAGTACCAAAAAACTGATGTTGCCTTCTACTCATTGCATTCTATCAAATGGTACATGATTTCCATTTGTTCCATTACTGGTGATGCTAACTCTGATCGCTGGAGTTAAGCTGGTATCTGCCAGATTTCTCCACCATAAAAGTACTCCTATTTTTTCCCCCTTTGTAATAAATATTTGTTGGGAAGAACTATGAGAATATGTAAAGATCCTATTCCTTGTCAAAGTTAGATTCACTAGGACCCATTATTGTTTATTGGCTGAATTATTTATTATTATGATGATGGTTGATAAATGAGGATTTCCTAATTCTATCACTGCCTTCAGATCAGTTTCCTTTCTCCATCACTATAGGGTTACAGATTCTCACTGTATTCATGGGTTATTATATGATACTATAATTATTTTTATTTTGATGCCCCAAATGTCCCAGATTTGGCTAGTAGAAGCCCCTTCAATCTGGTTTCTACATCCTTGAGGCATGTGCCCATCAATCTCTGAGCACTTTATCACCCTCTGGCACAAGCTCCTCCAGGCTCATCTCATACTTAACCCTGAAATCAGCCATTTCTGCAAGAAGATCAGAGTTCCCTTTTAGTAAAGAATGGTATTTAGAATGTGTTTATTGCTACTAAAGCATCACTGCTCCTAGGTCCTCTCGGTGAACAGTGCTGATAGAAGCCCTCTGCACCCTGCATGGCCCTGATCCCTAGTGCTCAGCTATGTGGACATTTCCCCTATGAGTTGGACTCCAACGCCCCATAGCAGGCCACTCCCACAGACATGAAGTTTCCCTCACTCCAGTCTGGCTTATACTCCCAATTCGGACCACTATGCCACCCACCTCCCATATCCTGCTGGCATGAAAGCCTACCTAGCTTGGCCCCACTTAATGTTCTTGAATTAAATTAGGAAGGAAAGAAGAAGGAAGGAGGAAGAATGACAACTTTCATTTTTGCTTAGAAAATGTCATTACTGCTAGAGTGGTAAAAGGCCTCACCATCTGACGGACTTCTACTTCTAGCCATCATGGAGTAAGAGAGACTGGATTTACCTACAACAACTAAAAGAAGAAATGGAAATGTATCAAATGATGGACAAACAGGCTGTGTGTGCTCTCCCTGAGAGAAGCAGATCAAATTAGACAAGGAGTACAACTGCCTAAGCCTATTTCCTGGAGAGAATTTCCAAGCTGCAGTTCAGGGAGGGCAAATTCAACCTAAAGTCAGTGGTTTCTCTAAATTGAGGAGACAAGAGTAAAGGATTCAGGTTGCTAGTGTTCTTAGGGTAGAATACCAGAAAAGAGAGAGTTGTATGGAAAGAAGAGAGCTGCACTGAAAGCGAACTCCAAAAATGTGCAAAGGGTCTTTCTTTCCCTCAAGTCTTCAGCTGATGCTAATGCAGCAGCTATCCAGAGCTGAGGGAAGAATCTCCAAGAAATAGCAGGCAGAAAAATCCTTGGGGGTTGGTTAAACAGGGTTGGGAAGAATTTGTGTTATAAGACAGAGAGAAAAAACTCTGTGATACATGAGGCACTGGATAGAATACGAAGAAAGGTACTGGTTCAGTGATGGGGAAAAATTCAGCCAAGCTAAAGGCTGTCCTGGTCCCTCCCTCTTTTAATCTTTAGACAAAGATTAAAAGAAAGCCTTGAGAGAGTCAAAATATTTCTAAGTGATTTAACCATATCCTATAGCAAAGCTAAAGTATCTTTAAATAAATACAAACTATCCAGCACCCAATAAGGTAAAATTCACAATGTCTAATATTCAATAAAAAAAAATCACCAAACATGAAAAAAAAAACAAGAAAATACAATACAAAATGAGCTAAAAAATTAGTTAATAGAAACAGACCTAGAAATTAGATAAATGATAAGTAGACAAGGATATTAAAACAGGTATAAAATTGATGCTCATTTTTTGTAGACTCCATATTTGAAAATTCATCTACTCATTAATTTATAACTCCAAAATCAACACTCATGGTGCTTTTTACAGTCATTTATATGCACTCAGCGACAAAAAACCTTTCAGTCTCCCGACACATTTGTTCCCAGCTGAGACAGAACAGGTGATGCTCTACATTCTTATTTTAGCTCTAAGACTATTAACAAATCTAATCTTCATGGTCTATTTAGTGTCACATGTTTGTCATTTTTGTGCCTTTTGTTGGTGATTTTACTGTTTAAAATGGCCCCCAAGCATAGTGGTGCAGTGCTGTCTAATGTTTTTAAGTACAAGAAGGCTGTAATATGCCTTATGGAGAAAATGTAAGTGTCAGATAAATTTCATTCAGGCACGAGTTATGGTGTTCTTGGGTCATGAGTTCAATGCTAATGAATCAACAATATACATTAAATAGAATGTCTTTAAATATAAACACACATAAAACAAAGTTATATACTGATCAGCTGATAAAATGTGACCAGAAGTTCACAGAAACCTAGCCCAGTATTTCCCTTAGGAGCAATAACAGTTCAGTGTTCACAAACTTTTTAGAACATAACTATTCTAACAATGAAAACTGTTATTCCATGTACTTGATAAGGCAGATAAAAGATTAAGCAACTTTTAGTTATGAAAATGACAATGTCTGAATGGAAAAATACACTGGATGGGATTACGAGTAAACTAAACACTACAAAAGAAAAGATTAATGACCAGAAGACACAACAACAAAAACTATCAAAAATGGAAACATATAGAAAAAAGATATTAAAAAAAAAAACCAAAGCATTAGTGATCTGTGGGACAACTTCAAATGGTTTTGTATACACATAACCACAGATACTGAAATGGAGGAATGCGACAGAAAAAAAATCTGACAAAATAATGGATTAAAAATTTCCAAATTTAATGACAACTATAAATTTATAGATCCAAGAAGCTTAACAAACCCAAAGCATAAGAAAATTGAAGAAAGTTGTAGCAGGACAGGTCATGATCAAATTGCTTAAGCCTAGTAATAAAACAGAAAAATCTTAAAATCACACAGAGAAAAAGGCATATTATACCAAGAGCAGAACGACAGGAAATATATCATTAGAAACAATGCAAGCCAGAGGATCTTTAAGTACTGAAAGAAAAAAACTGCCAATCTAGAATTCTATACCCAATGAAAATATTTTTCAAAAATGACATTGAAATAAACTCTTTCAGATATGTAAGAGCCAAAAGAATTCACCAGCAGACCATTACAAGAAATGTTAAAGGGAAAGCAGAAGGAAATGATACCACTGGAAATCTGGATCCACATAAAGGAATAAAGTATCTCAGAGCTGGTAATTATGTGGGTAAATATAAAATACACACTTTAGTTTTCAAATCTCTTTTGTTTACAGCAAAAATAATAACAATGTAAGGATGACAGGGTAGCTCGGCTGGTTAAGTGTCCTACTCTAAATTTCAGCTCAGGTCATGATTTCAGGGTCATGAGATCGAGCCCTACATCAGACTCTGTGCTCAGTGGGGAATCTTCTTGAGAGTCTCTCTCTCCCTCTCCTTATCTCCCCCTCAACCCAAATAAAAAAATAGATCTTTAAAAAATAGTAACAATGTATTATGGGGCTTTATAAAATAAATATGTTAAATGAATAAGAAAAGTTCAAAGACTGAGAAAGGGGAAATAAAAGCATACCATTGCTACATTTTAAAATATATATGAAGTGGTATAACATTACTTAAAGATAGCCTGTGATAATTAAAGATATATTATATACACCTGAAGGTAATGTCTAAAAATACAATACAAAGTATAGCTAATAAGCCAACAAAGGAGATGAAATAATAAAAAATATTGATTTAATTCAAAGAAGGTAGAAACAGAGGAAAAAAGAACAAAGAACAGATGACATGAACAGAAAGATTATAAATTTAAACACAACCACACAATTAACACATTCAATGTAAATGGTCTAAATAAATAACATCAATTAAAAGGCAGAGAATATCAGGTTGGATTAAAAAAGCAAGAACCCCTCCCCCACCAAAAAAGCAAGACCCAACAGTAAGCTGCCTTTAAGAAACCATTTTAAATATAAAGACACAAAAAAGTTAAAGGTAAGATGATAGGAGAAGAGATACGATCCTAATTTAAAAAAAGAAGAAGAAGGGACGCCTGGGTGGCTCAGTTGGTTAAGCAGCTGCCTTCGGCTCAGGTCATGATCCCAGCATCCTGGGATCAAGTCCCACATCGGGCTCCTTGCTCGACAGGGAGCCTGCTTCTCCCTCTGCCTCTGCCTGCCTCTCTGTCTGCCTGTGCTGGCTCTCTCTCTCTCTAACAAATAAATAAATAAAAACCTTTAAAAAAAAAAAAAAAAGGAAGAAAAGGAGGAAGAGGAGGAGGAGTCTATATTTACACTAGATAAAGTAGATTTAAGGGCAAAGGATATTACCAGGGTAAAGATAGTCATTTCATAATGATAAAGAGGTCAATTCATTAAGAAGACTTAATAATCCTAGACATTTATGGACCTAAAGAGAATTTTAAAATACATGAAACAAAAAATAATAAATGAAAGAGGAAATAAACAAATCCACAATTACAGTCAGAGATTTCAACACTACTCTATCAATAACTGATAGAATAAGTAGACCAAAAATCAGTAAAGATAAAGAAGGCTTGAACATAACAATCAACCACCTTGACCTAACCAACAATTTATAGAACACTCCATTCAACAACAGCATAATACACATTTTTCCCAAGTGCACATGGAATATTTATCAAAACAGACCATATTCTGGGCCATAAAATAAGTCTCAACAAATCTAACAGAATTCAAATTATACAAGACATGTTCTCTGATAACAATGACATTAAATTAGAAATAGTAAGAGAGAGACATTTGGAAAATTCCTAAATATTTCAAAACAAAATAACATACTTCCAAATGATCCAATTTTTCAAACAAGATATCCAAGGTAAATAGTATTTTAACTGAATGAAAATGAAAACACAGCATCTCAAAATATGTGGGTTGAAGCAAAAGCAATGCTCAAGGGAAATTCACAGCACTAAAAATGCCTATATTAGAAAATAAGAAGGGTCTGATATGACTTATGTAGAGTACACTATTTCTCTACCAAGTAGCCACAATTCAATCTACAGCTTCAAAATAAAAGACAGTTCAGCTTGATGGGACAGACTGCCCCCTTAATTAAAATCACTGTTTTACCTTCAATGAGACAAAACACAATGCCCAAGTTACTAAGTCCCACATATAAGGAATGCCCAGAGGTTATCATAGTGCATGACAGCACACACACCTGTGCGGTTAGCTGGCCTTGCTGACTGGGAATCAGGAGAAGTTAAGCTTTGCCTCCTTCCTACTTCATCAGAAGGAGAGGTTGGTAACGATGATATTGGAGGAGTCTGTGCACGACGTGTGGGAAGTACAGTGGTAGTTGGGTAACTAGAGAACATTTGCCTTTAAGAAAACAAAAACGGTTAACATAAAAATCCAATTAGAAAATAATATAATATATCACAGTCCTCTTATTGAAGAATATTTAACCTGGAAAACTATATAAGTTAGCTATAGTTTAGTGGGGAGAGGAGAAAGACTCCCAACAATTTTAATAATCGTTATCTAATAGGACACCTCTTACTATAAAAGTAATAATGCCATATTATTTGTTCAGCAAAATGGCAGCAACATAGCAGGTGGGGGAAATTGAACAATTAACAAAATAGATTTTAAAAGATCCCTGCCTTCATGTTTTCCTTCCACTATAATACCAAGATGACAGCGGTATTTTGGTAGACATATAGTAGTTAGAGAATAAAGACTTTTAAAGATAGCTAACTTACAGTTACTTAAATTTTTTTTTTTTTTAAGATTTTATTTGTCAGAGAGAGAGCAGGAGCAAGCACAGGCAGACAGAATGGCAGGCAGAGACAGAGGGAGAAGCAGGCTCCCTGCCAAGCAAGGAGCCTGATGTGGGACTCAATCCCAGGACGCTGGGATCATGACCTGAGCCGAAGGCAGCCGCCTAACCAACTGAGCCACCCAGGTGTCCCTACAGTTACTTTAAATATAAATTTACTAGCTAGCCATGAAGTTATTCACATGAATAAAGTTAATAGTCAAATAGGTAAGTTATGGAAAGAAAAGATAACAATCCAAGCCCCCTGCACAACTGAAAACAGCATATGAATGGTATGCCGGCTGTCTAGAGGGGAAAGGCAGAAGAGAGGCAGTCCCTTTCAGCCTTAGAAGGCAGACACTGGCTAAAGAATAAGGTTTAGGAAGATTCAGGGCACCTGGGTGGCTCAGTGGGTTAAGGCCTCTGCCTTCGGCTCAGGTCATGGTCTTAGGGTCCTGGGACCGATCCCCATATCGGGCTCTCTGCTCAGCAGGGAGCCTGCTTCCCCCTCTCTCTCTGCCTGCCTCTCTGCTTATTTGTGATCTCTGTCAAAATAAATAAATTTTAAAAATCTTAAAAAAAAAAAAGGTTTAAGAAGATCCTTACCATCTGTCTACTCTTAAGATTTGTCCAACAAAACTAATAACAACTTTTTAAGCATCAAAAAAGCATTGTCTAGTCAGTCGAATAACTGATACAATGATATTCACAGATGGGTCAGTGTTCTGGATTTTTCTAGTGTTAAATGACAGCCAGGCAAACATAAACTGCAACTCTAATGTCCCAGCCAACAGCAGGCTAACGAAGACTGAGAACAAAGGAGGAGTCACAAGGTCCATCAATGTCTGTGAGAGCAAGGGAATGTTATTTTACCAGTGAATCCCATGCCTGCACAGCACAGCTTGGAAGGCAACCAGGATTAAAAACCATATTAGAATATCCTATTATTCCTCTCTTCCTTCTTTCTTGAACAGAAGTACCTCCTAGAACTGTTACTCAAGTGAGAGAGCTAAGATGTGAGAGGACTGGGCAATGGTAACTGCCAGGATGAGTGTTCATGCCTAACAGCAGACCAGTAACTCTCAGTGTGGGAGCTGAAGGCCACTGCATCAGAATCACTGGGGACCCTTAACTCAAATGCAAACTATGTACCCCACCAGACCTACCAAACGAAACTACAGGGAGATAGAGCCAGAGCTTTAAAAAGCTTCCCAGGTGGCTCCTGCAAACACCAAAAATTAAGAAGCATTATGATTAACAGCCCCTCTCTCTTCTATTCTGTAAGATGTCAGTCTACACACTAGGAATAATGATAACCTGTCAATTAAGGGAAGGGGGGAAAGAAAAAAGAGAAAGGGAGACAAGCCATTCTAGGGCCCTTTATTTCACTTAAGACCTAGTTAAGGGAACTCACAGAATAGGCCCTTCCTAATGATTTTCTCTTAAAATTTTTCATTTCGTGCATATACCTGGCAAACTGAAGCAAACAGAAACTTAAACATTATTTGAAATTTACAAACCTACTAAAATAGGGTTAGCTAAAGAAGTATTCTAAGACATGCTCTTTCATTTGAGTAGTTTTGTTTGATCTGACAATAATATTAATTCTTAAAAGGGAAGTAACCTGAGAAAATTATTTCCATGGAAGTGAGCTCTAGTTTGAGGCTCTAATATTCAATACAAGCATTTTCTTTTAGAGGAAAAAAATATTCAAAAGCCTAGGTGAAAAAAAAAAAGGATTATTATAAGGAGATAGACTGCTAGAGTATCTGATTATCAGTGGCGCAAGTGATAGATCTGGGACCACCCCAAAAATGGCTGTGAGACTTTGGGCAAGTTATTAAACTTCTGAGGGACATTCCCAACTTCAGCAAAATGGGTTTGACTCTATGAACTCTTAGGTTCCTTTTAGCTCTAGAATGCTTTTAGTTAGGCACATCCTTTATACAAGAATCACAGGCATCAATACGACAGATGTTAAAGTCAGCTTCCTTACCTGAGAAGACTAAGTGGCATCACTCCAGGGGATTCAGATGCAGGTACTGTCTCTGTGTCAGTGACTGGAGTGGTGGCAGTCGTGGTGTCCTCCAGTGAGCTGCTCATAAAGGAAGTTGTGCTCGAGGCTGATGGGCTAGTGGTAACTGGTGTCTGTGCCTGCTGGGCTTGGTCACTTTCTTCAGCTTGTTGATCAATCTCTGTAAGCCAAGATAAATATTTAAAAAGTATTAAGGATTTGTTTCTTCACAAGTGACGTGTGAATGGAAAACTTTAAGATTTAATTTGACAAGTTTCTAAATATATTTCATAAGTATCATTTTCTATGAAATATTATTTTAATATTCTTGCATGTATACAATATATATTCTTATATATATACATATATACATGATATACATTGTTATGAACTCTACAAATAATAAGGTAATAAGCAATTACTCATTTTTTAGAGAAGTTTCTCTTAAAAACAAAAAATAGTCTCACTTTTGCTGTAAGATTTGACTAGAGCTTCTCTAATGACATCTGATCACCAAAACTATGTTTCCTTAGCACTCTGATTTTGATGCCTATCTTTAGTCTTCAAACATGCAAAGATGAAGACACGTAAATACATGTAATACATGTAAATATAATACAAATCTAGACAGAAACCTCATGCTCTAAACAGGGCAATGCCTCACAAAATAAACTACTCCCAGGAGTTTAAAAAATTAATTAAAACATCTAAGAGCTTACAAAGTATACATTTTTTTCTTATCTGAAAGGGAGCTTACAAGTAAACCTAATATCAAGATAACAGTGGGGCACCTGGGTGGCTCAGTCATTTAAGTGCCCAACTCTGGATTTAGGCTCAGGGTTATGATCTTGGAGTCATGAAATCAAGCCCTGCCACTCGCTCTGTGCTCAGCAGGGAGTCTGCTTCCCCTCTCCCTCTGCCTTCTGGCTCCCTCTTCACTTGTTCTTTCTCTCTCCCTCTCTAAAATAAGGTCTTAAAAAAAAAAAAGAAAAGAAGACAGCAGTTGCCACAAAGATAACTAATTCTATTAGGGTTGCCAAATGGCCACATACCTTCATAATCATGATCTTAATATGCCTATTCATATACAACATGCACTTCTCTCTGCCTATTTACTGTCTAAGCTATGAAAGGAATAAAGGGAGTAAGGGAAGAGGGAAAGAAGGAAGGGAAGAAAAAAAAAAAGAACGTAAGTTCCATGAAGGCAAGGGACTTTGTTTTGTTCGGTGCTGGCTCCCCAGAACCAAGAAAAGTACCTGGCACATACAGACACTCAATAAGCATTTACTGAATATATCTAATTTTTACCTCAGAAGTCATATTATCCCCAAAGGTGAAGGTAAAAGATAAAACAAACATTTTTTTCCCTACAATACAGAATCTATAAAAGTAGTACTTCAAAATGTCTCTGGGAAGTTATCAGAATAGTATATATTTAGAATCAGATTAATAAATATTTGTGTACCTTTTGTGGCATAAGTTTTACAAAATGTAATAATTATTAAATTCTGTGATTGTGTAGGTTTAAGATAGAAAATTACAAGTGGACAGATAATCATTAATGTAAAAGATACAAAAAAGAACTATTTGCCTTGCAAAAGAAAAACAATGTGAAAAACTGCTTTGGCCAAAAAGTTTTTTATAAATCACTGATGGAATATATCATATCTGACACTGTAAATAATTTCAACAACACAAAAGGGGAAAAAAAAACCCAGATAACATACCTTGTTTAATTTTGCCCCCAAACTGGTCTTCCAAGAGCCCATGGACCACTAATTTATAGATCATGGCTTGAGCTCGCTCCAGATCAGCTAATCCCAACGCTCTCTTGATGGGCGACCGCATGACTGCTCGCTTCACCATGTGTCGCATCAAGAACTGCAAGGCTGCACGCATCTCCACATCTTCATGAACAACCGGAGAGCTTGCACAGTCTGAGTTATGGCCATTTTCAGCCAGAACTTTTGGTATCAGCAACAGCTCAGCATATTTACTACAGCCAAGAAGAGCACTAAGTGATTTCATAGCACCGAGGTAGAGATAGGACAGCTGGACTGCTCGGATTTCTGACTGGGCTATGTCATGGTTTTTGGATATGTGTTCGTGATTTTTCCTTTTTCCTTCTGTTATCTGATGTTGGGGTTCCACATTTGGCAGTGTTGGATCTAAAGAAAAGGAAGCTATTTCGTTGTCTGATTTGGAGGCTGTGGTACCCTGACTTTTGACATCATCAGATGTTAAGCCAGCTCGCATATCTAAAGCAGATTCGCTCTCGGTTTTCTGCTCAACCTCCCCTTTCTCCTCAGACTCATGTCGGTGTTTCTTTTCATGTCGCTTGGTGCTCTGTTTGCTCGTGTCTTCATGAATACCAGTCAGATACGTGAGGTCCAGCAACACAGAAGCCGTCAGGCCTCGGAATCGTGCCACATCAAAAGGCAGTGGTTCACAGGGTTCCAGATTATACAATGGAGTATCACTAGGCGACCAAAAAGTTGGGAAGCTTTAATAAAGATCAGAATGACACAGGAAGAAGCAAGTGAGGGATAGACAGGAGGAAGGTACAGAAAATAATGTAAACAAAATAAGATGCATCATGTACACAGTACAAAGAATAATTTACACAAACTAAAGAAATCATTACAGAGAAAAAAATGAGTCTTTCATGAAAAAATAGGGAGATGTGATGATAAATGCAAAAGCAATGAGATGTGCATGTATTTTCAAATCAGAATATTCACTATACTATAATGTAGAAATTAGCAAAATTTCTAAAAAGAGTCAAACAGTAAATATTTTAGACCTTGCAGGCCACACAGTCTTCAAGGCAACTTTTCAACCCTGCCATCATAGTGTGAAAGCAGCCACTGAATACCTAAATGAATGGGTGTGGCTGTGTAACATTATTTACAAAAAACAAGAGGTGGGCCAGATGTAGTTTGCCTATTCCCGATGTAAACTATTTGAAAAGTCTATATAACAGATTTTGCTTATTATGTGAGTAATGACTATTCAAGAGGTTCCAAGACTTTGTTTTCATTTTAAAAATTACCTTGTAGTCTTCAATTAATGCTTCTAATTTGTAGCTTAAGCAAAAATATGATCACATATTTCCTGATATTTGCCAAGAATTTACTGAAGTTTAAAAATGTTACAAATACACAAAATGTAAGAGCTTATACAAATACCTAATGTCTGGTGGCATAAATTTGTCATATTAACCTAAATCTTGGTTCTAGCTTAACCATCTTAATCTTATTTTCCCTTTTCCTCATTTCCTTATTTGCTTTATTTATTTTGCTTAATTGTATTTGCATTTTCTTGAGACGTAATAAATCCTTTCTGAAAAAAGGCGAAGAATAAAAGAAAAGGTAGATACTCATGTAACACTGTAAAGTTTTCACTGGTTTCTTACCTTGTTAGAGTGGGCGAATGTAAGTATAGGGTGAAAGTGTGTATAAACTTTATGTATGTGTTAGTTTTCAGCTGAGAGAATCTACAGCTATTATTAGATTCTAAAACAGTACTGCCTCCAACTAATACTTGAGAACCACTGTTTTAGATATTGTCCCAAGTCATACTAAAACTATAGAACAATCATTTTAGGTAGTATAATGAATAGTTACATATTATTATTAATAAATTACATTTTCAAATGATGCAACTATGTAGAATCATTAGATAAATGAGTCCCCTTATCAATGAAGAAACTTGACATATTTCTTTTGAAACATGAAGTTTCACAAATCCTATGTGATTACAAACACATCTAAATGCTTTTAAGTATACAGTTTGTCAAATAAATGTAATTTCCCTATCTCCCCAGAATATTGTACACTGAGGGGACAGGAATATGTGTTTAAAAAATTTAAAAAAGCAAGAGTACTTAATATCACAGTTAATCCAAAACTTAATTTTAGTCACTCAAATGTTCCTGCCTACATTCAAAGCCCACCTACACAAAATATAATTGATTTATCTGCTGGCTGGCTTTTTTCTATCCCAGTGTGTAATGGAAATGATCAAAAAGCAAGCAGCCAAATGAAAAATAGAAAGACAGATCCCAGTTAAACCTAAATTAGTGAGCTTACCATTTCTTCACAAAACAAAACCAAACCCATATATCTTATAAACCACTAATATTCCAGGTAACATGGGTTTGAGATATATCCTTTTATAAAATCACAGTACTCATACCCAGCTGTGTGAAAAAAAATATTTAAAAAATTGGCAGCTCACCTAAAATACAGTTACTCACTGTCCATAGGCAATGGCCCATTTCACCATTAAATACTTGTTTGCTAAAAGTGTAACTCAACAGATCATACCTGATGGTAATTTCTGCTTCATCCCATTGGACCTTGGCAGACGTGCTGCCCTCTTTGACCACTCCCAGCAGCGTGGCATGGCGCCCAGTTTGCTTGTGAACACACCGACCTCCAACTCTAAGACCAGCATCAACTCCTCCTATCACTGCCAGCACAGGCCACACCTCTATGCAAAGGGTCCTCAGCTGCGGCTCTGAGAGGTCAGCAAGGCCATGTCTATTATGTTTACCTTTCTCTTCCTCTTTGTTCTCCTTCTCCTCTCTCATTTCATTTTCCTCTCGGCTTTGAACCGAGCGGCTTTTCTTTAGCTTCTGACCTGACTCTTTAATACATATCTTAATTTTATGCAGCCTTTCCATCATTTTTTTGTTAATGCAGTAAGTCCAACGGTCTGTTCGGTGAAGGATACGGATAAGCTGAATAGTGGCCTCCGCCAGCACTGCTGCTACTGGACTACAAATAGGGTCTCCTGGAAGTAAGTCTCGTGGTGTGCCACGCATTTGCATATCACAAATTTTCACCTAGAAGGAAAAAAACCAGCAAATGTTTGATATTAATAGTTCTCCTAAACCATAAGTTGCTATAAATTCTAGCACATGTAATCCCATTTGAACTCACGTTTGGTCTCCTAGTACATGTATATTATACCACTGGCTGCTGATATGGAGTGAGCAAATATTAAAAATTTATTAAGTTAGTAGTAATATGGTCCTCTGAAACAAGATGCTCTGTCATTTTAAACTTCCTCCTACAGACTGTATCAGAGCTATTGTGATCACCCAGAAGATGAGTTTAGACCAAGGTATATGAGACTAATTTACTCCATCTATTCACTCTCATCCTTTAGACAAGTCCTGAGCCCATCTTATACTGCTTAATGAGTATGAGGATAAAAGAATAAGTCTAGATAATTGGGATATTTCCAATCTACACATTCCAAATAAGACCCTGAGGTTGAAAGAAGAGCAAGACTTTGGTTCAAATCTTAACTCTGCATAATCTTGGGAAATTATTTAATGTCACTAAACCTGAACTCTTTCATTTGAAAAAAAATCACACTGTATTTTATGATTATTTTAAAGATTAAATGAGACTATGTACATAAAGTGCCTATTACTACAGTGCCAGGTACACAGTAAAGTGTTCAAAAAGATGCTAATTACTATTAATATTGTTTTTACCAGAGACTATGAAACTTATCAGAAAAGGCTTCTGGGCAGAACAAATTGATACACAGTCCAAGGCTGCATTAACACATCTGTAAGGTTCACAGATATTGGGGAGCAACAGGCCATCACTTTAGTAGAACACAGCAGAGCCTAGTTTGGGCTGCGAGAACGTCACTGGGGAAAGGGATGACTACAGGTACTAGGTTGTCTATTCACTTCATCTCCAGTTTTGTTTATTACTTGTTCAAGAGGCAGTTTCCCTTTCTCATGAATTGCTAGCTTAAAATTATATCATCTTGGCAACTGTTTTTTTCTTGGCAATTTTTTAAAAAGATTTTATCTATTTATTGGACAGACAGAGATCACAAGTAGGCAGAGAGAGAGGAAGGGAAGCAGGCTCCCCGCTGAGCAGAGCCTGACGTGGGGCTCGATCCCAGGACCCTGAGATCATGACCTGAGCCGAAGGCAGAGGCTTTAACCCACTGAGCCACTCAGGTGCCCCTTTCTTGGCAATTTTTAAAACATATTTAAAACCATACAATGAAAGGTAACTTCCATGGTTAGGACTGATCAAGTCCAGCACTTTCATTACAGAAATATGACAGCATGAAAACTTTCTACTACAAAATAACTAGAAATTCTGGAGACGAGAGCTAGGCTATACTACATCCTCAAATGAAAGGACAGTAGAAAACAAATCCACCATCAGCACATTTCTCTGTGGGAGGCCACAAAGAAATCGGTCTCTGCCTGGGTGTTAGAAGAGGAGAACAAAAATGTTTTTAGTGAGAGGGTATCTCTTTAATACTGTCCTCCTGAAGGTTCAGGATTCAAATTTACACCATGTATAAGGTAAAAGGACCCCCTCAGCTGAATGAACCTCAGGTTCCCCATCACAACTAGAACTTCTATTATCCAGCTAACAGTATCTAATTATATCCAAGATGATTTCTAGATCTCCTATATGCACAACTGCCAGTGAACCATATTATGCCTAAACTGTTTCCTATAACTCCTATAACTGAAAGGAATTATTATATTCAAATTGCCAGATATCAAATAGTGCCTTAATGAAAAATAAAGGTACTATCTAAAAGTAACCTATTTTTCCAGGAGAGCAAATTACCTGAGCAGGTACTTTAATAGTAGAAATAGCTTATTCTATTTATAAACTCTATCAGATCCTAACAAATATTAATGAAAAAAAGACAAATATTCTTTACACTTAAGTATAAAGGTATGAGATTTCATTACCTTTTCCCCTGGGTTGCTACTATAGAACATTACACATGGGTACAACTCTGCTGCATCTACATCTTCAAAAGCTAATTTGGGTTCCTATAGAATGGCAGAAATGATAAAAAGAAATAAGAATTTTTTTTAATGTACAATATCCAATCGCATTAAGATTCAAAGCTTTTATGAGACACAACACAATTTACAAAAACAAATCTCAAATAACACTGCTAACCAAGAAAATCCCACATATAACAGATAATCCTGATTTGTTCATCTGCTTCAAAAATCTTAACTGGGATTTTACCATCTTTCTATTGTTTGGTGAAAAACCCAAAAGGTAATAGAGTAAAAGCAGAGAAGAGTGGATAATTTATAACCTGCATAACCAGTACTTAAATAATTGAGTTGAGTATAAATAAAAACAAGAAAACATATAAAGCTTGTGAAAGAGTTTTAGTACCTCTCCATTTTTCCCAAAGGAAATGGTCCTGGCTTCCATGTCTAGCACACAGGTAATGAAGTCTCCTTGAGTAAAGCTGGATAATGTCAGAGTCTGTTCTCCATTGTGATAGAGGTTACCACTGTAGGCCCGGTAGAGCCACATATCCGAGGTAGTACGGTGGTTAAAGTCATGTACTGGCCAGCGAGAAACTCCAACACATGTGCCTTCATTACCTCTGTTTTCTTTCACAATGTAAAACTAAAATAAAATGAAAATGGTAATGATCACTAATATCCAAAAAACCTGTTTATATACTATTAACTGCATAAACCAATATTAGGAAATATACTCATAAACAACATTGATGCATTTATGGGAATATGGTAAATTTATTTCCAGCCTAAGTGAAAATAACATACAAATCAAAGTTTCATCATTTTATAACAATTTAAACAGAAATTAAATTTTTACCTGTAGAACATTTAGAGTAACCTTTGAGTACTTATTTAAACAATTTTAGCTTATATTTCAATTATGAAGCTGAAGAGGTATGTCCAGTCCAGAAATCATTAATGGAAAGTTTCAGTTCTTTACATTCAAATTTTCTAAATACTCTTTTATGCATATTTCCATGCAGAGAAGAGTTAATATAGCAGGCCTGAAAGTGCCCCCCCCCCCTTTTTTGGACAGGGAGAGTAGGGTAGGGAGGGGCAGAGGGAAAGGTAGAGAAAGTTAGAGAAAGAATCTTAAGCAGACTCCACACCCAGCACGGAACCCAACATGGGGCTTGATCTCACAACCCTATGATCATGACCTGAGCCAAAATCAAGAGTCAGATGTTAAACCAACTGAGCCACCCAGGTGCCCCAAGGCTCCTATCTTTAAAAAGCCCTGATTGTAACATTGGCCCTTGGCTGGTCTCTGGGAATTTAACTGGTAAACAGTTTCCTACACTGATACAAAACTTTCCCTAAGTGATAAGGGTAGCTCACCAGGCATACAGTGTTTGAACAATATAGTTTATGCTGTATCCTTGTTTTTCTCCGAGGAGTCTGGAATTTTGGCACATGCGAGGGAGAGCACACATTCATGATGAGCCCCCAGTAAAAATCTCGTGTGTGAAGTCTCTAATGGGCTTCCCTAAAACACTGCACACATACTGCTGCACTTTGTTGCTGGGAAAGAGCATATTCCATGTGAGCCCTCATGGGAGGGGGAGAACATAAAGAAGCATGTACATGGATTCCTCCAGATTCCACCTTTATCTTTTCCTCTTTTATCCAGCTTTGAGTCCTTAGTGGATGGTTACAATAAATCTTAGTCGTAAGTACAACTATATGCTGAGTCCTAGGAGTTCTTTTACCAAATCTCTGAATATAGGGGTGATTTTGGGGACTCTTGACACAGTGGTGGCAACAAGAGTCATTAGAACTTAATCATTAAAATACAGTTACAGCATTATTTGGAGAAAAGAGAGAGAGGGGGAAAGAAGTAGGAAAAAACAAAACTCTGGGGTCTGGTGGCTATGGAGTTACATGTATTATGAAACAGCAGATGAATTACTATCTGTTTGGAGAGATAAAACTACCTATGGAACTCAAAAATAAGAGATCCAATCAAAAAAGAGTTAGCTCACTGGCTCCCATGACTGCTTTAGGCCTTGATAAAGTGAGGGGGAAAAAAGCAGTCAGGGTAAAATTTGTGATGTTCTATCTTATGGGAGGGGAAATAATGGGCCCCAAACATCCCTGCAAATCGGCTTTGGATAGGCCAAAGAATAAAAATTAATTTGTAATTGTTCCTCCTCTGAATGGGAGGGCAAAGAGTTCAAATTTCCCTGAAGATTGAGTTGAGGGTAGACCAAAAATATTAGAAGTGTGTGTTGGTCTTTCCTCCAAGTAAAAGGAAAAAAGTTAAATTAGTTCCCAGAGCTGGAACAAAGCTGAGGAGAGGAGAGAGGAGAGAAGAGAAGAAAAAAAAGAAGAAGAAGGGGAGGAAGAAGAATGGGGAGGGAGAAGGGAGGGAAAGGAAGGGGAGAGGAAAGGAGGGGAGAGGAGAGGAGGAAGGGGAAGGGAAAGGGAAGAGAAGGGAAAGGGAAAAATGGAAGGGAAAGCAAGGAAAGGGGTAAGAGGAAAGAGAAAGGAAAGGAAACAGAGAAAGAAAGAAAATGAAAACACCTCTCCAGTTATTTTCTTTAGACTAGATGCTTCCACTGCTGTAGCAGTGCCCCTGACCCAACAAATTACCCTAAATTTACTGCTAAGACTGAGAAAATTTGACATCTGATGGGGAAAAGTTTTACATTTTAAATTTTTTAATTAAAAAAAAAACTTTATTTTGTGGCTACTGCATCTAGATGTATGATAAAATTTGATGTAAAATGTTATAGGCTTATAACTTCATAAATGCTAAGGGATCATCCTGATCAGTGAAAGCTAGAAAGGAAAAATTGTTACGGAGATACAACTTCCTTGTTTTTTGCCACCAGTTGGTAAATTTAAACTCTTCTGAGTATCAGAAACAAAGTAAGTTCCCATAGCTGATGATTTTTTTATATGATTTTTGCTTACTAGAGCCTCTGAAAAAGGGAAGACAACATATGAAGAGTGATTAGATAATCTCCAGAGATTCACAGCACAGATACATTTTCAGAGCTTTAAAAAGTAGTTTTCACTTGCCATTGAATTCATCAGTAAAATCTGATGTCTGACTGTCAGAGGCTAATGATTTTCTACCCTAAAGTACATATTTCTGACTGGCTAAATTTGGACTTGAAGACTGACAAGGCCAAGAAAAGCCTTTTAGAAAAGCCTTGCTTGTCACCTGGACTTGAAACACAGCAGTTTGGTATAACAATTTCTAGGCTTCAATGCTACCAAAAAAAATTGTTAGCTTTTTAGAATTCCGAATTTACAGATTCTAATTGCCCAGACCTGACTCTAAGCTGAAATGCAATACTGTCTGCCACGGGCTATTTTAACCCAACATGAGCTGTCCTCAATTCAGAAGCAGGCACCGGCCCAAAGAACAAAACTCAAATTCTGGGCACCTGGGTGGCTCAGTTGTCAAGCGTCTGCCTTCAGCTCAGGTCATGATCCCAGCGTCCTGGGATCAAGCCCCACATCAGGCTGCTTGCTCAGCAGGAAGCCTGCTTCTCCCTCTCTCACTCCCCCTGCTTGTGTTCCCTCTCTCGATATGCCTCTCTTCTCTGGCGAATAAAAAAAAAAAACAAAAAAACACTCAAATTCTGGGACTGTTGCAGATTTAGGACTCCTCTGTGGGGCCAGAAACTCTGAAAACATCATAGATTCTGGCTGGACTGTTTGGGTCACTTGCAGATGCCCCTAGGAAAGGGCTTGTTCTTTGATGGAACCATCGAAATTTGAGCTAAGTGGCTATAATTGCTACATTAATTCCTTTTTGGCACAGTCCATCCCCGTGGCTCTTGGCCATAGTCTCTTTACAGTAAAACTGTACAATATCTTTTAGTATAA
The DNA here is from genome assembly GCA_003697995.1 of Taxidea taxus jeffersonii. NCBI lineage: Eukaryota > Metazoa > Chordata > Mammalia > Carnivora > Mustelidae > Taxidea > Taxidea taxus. Next base: position 66,549 of record RCUC01162265.1, on the reverse strand, counting down.
ATGCCTCCTTTCCCTCGGGGAATCTAAAATTTTAGTGTGTATCAGGCAGAGGGTATGTGACCAGGACCCATATAAAAATCTTGGGCACTGAGTCTCTCATGGGCTTTCCTCAGCAGAAACATCACACAGACTACTATATTTTCATGGCTGGGTATGATCTCTGTGACCCCCCTCATAAAAGGGATTATCATAATTTTTTCTCTTCAGTTAGAAAATTTTTGAGATAACTTGAGAAGAATTTACAGGAGAGTTACAAAAATAATTGAGTTCTTGTATATGTTCATTCAGTTCCATTTATGTTAACATCTTACATAATGATAAAACATTTACATACGGTGATTTTTTTTTTTTTTTAAGTAGGCTCCACGCCCAACAGGGGACTTGAACTCATGACCCTGAGAGCAAGAGTCACATGCTCTACTGACTAAGACAACCAAGCGCCCCACATATGATTTTTTAAGTCTTTGATACATTATTTTATAGGAACCTGGGGAGAAAAAGACCAAAAGACAAAATGTTAAAAACTACTTAGAATTCTACATACCTTCCACTGATAGCATCCAGAAGTTACTCCAGTTGATGCCAATCCATACCCTTTTCCTCCACTGCCATGAGTTAAAATCTGTCCATTCTCCACTAGGCAACACTGAGCTTTCTCTGGGTCAAATGATACTTCTTGTATAGGAAGATTCTCATCTTCTTCCTCCAACTCTCCCTGCTTCTACCAAAAAGGAACCTGGGTCAGTACTTTGGGATAATCCAGATCTCAGTTAATACACATTCAAAGACTCCTTAATTTGAGACCACAAATATTTATTAATGTACCAGGTACTGTACAGGCAATGGGAACATAATGATAAATACAGCATGGTCTCTGCATAAAGCTTACGGTCCAATTAGGGGCCAGGGAAATAAATTTAATACTACTTTTGTGAGAGAATAATAGAAGTTACATGACCAGTATAGCAGAAACATAAAGGTGTGTCTTAAACATGCATGGGAAGGATAAGGAAAGTATTCAAAAGAGGATGATTTCTGAGCTGAGTCGTAAATAATAAGAAGGCATTCAGCAGCTGATCAAAGAAAAGAAAGGCATTTAGGGCAGTACGTAGAGCATTGCGCCAAGGCAGGGAGGTACAACAGAGTTCAGTGATTTATAGTAATTGCAAGCAGTGTGGAACGTATGGAGGATAAGACTGGCAGAAAAGGAGGCTAGAAAGAGAAAAAGGAACAAAATCATGGAAGGCCCTGAATGCCATTTAAAGTTTGAACTTTATAGACAATAGGGAGTGCTTACACAAATTTATATAGAGGACCTCTAATCAGATCAGTGTTTTATAAACATTGTTTTACCAGGGGTATATAGGATGAAGGCTGAGAGATTGACCAGATGATTACTGTAAGAGTTCAGGTAAAAAACAGTGAGGACTTCAATTTATTAATTCATTCATGAGTATTTATTAAGCATCTGCTATGTGCCAGACACTCTACCAGGTCCTAAATGTTCAGCAGTATATTAGATATATAAGGTCTCTGCTCTCACAGAACTTTTTTTTTTTTTAAGAATTTTATTTATTTATTTGACAGAGATCACAAGTAGTCAGAGAGGCAGGCAGAGAGAGGGGGGAAAGCAGGCTCCCTGCTAAGCAGAGAGCCTGATGCGGGGATCAATCCCAGGACCCTGAGATCATGACCTGAGCCGAAGGCAGAGGCTTAACCCACTGAGCCACCCAGGTACCCCCAGAACTTACATATATATATATATACATATATATATATATATATATATATACACATTTATATATAAATGTATAAAGTATATATATTATATGTTTATAAAATATATATATAAAATAATAAAAACATATATATGTAGATAGAACTATCCAGAAATTACATTTTAGAAGGTAGAAACAGAAGATACATTAACAAAAAAATATCAAGTATGTGCTATGTCCAAATTATAGCAAATGATGTAACAGAGTATGTAACAGCTAACTTTAGATTGAGGATCAGGAAAGGGCACTCTGAAGAAGTGATTAATTAAGTTAAAACCTGAATACTAAGGAGTTGATGTCTGAAAAACCTATCTGAAGGGAAGTCTTCTGGGTAGAAACTGGCATGAAAGAAGGAAGAAACTCAGTGTGTTCAAGAAACAGGAAGAAGGCAAGTTGTTCTAAGCACAGTGAGTAAAGGGAGACTAAGTAGTTCTAGACTTTATCCCCAAAATGATGAGAAACAGATTGGAGGGTTTTAAGCATGGGACCAACATGATATGACTGACTATTTATTTATTTATTAAAATTTTTAAAAGATTTTATTTATTTATTTATTTATTTATTTATTAGTTAGAGAGAGAGAGCGAGCGAGCACAGGCAGACAGAGAGGCAGGCAGAGGCAGAGGGAGAAGCAGGCTCCCTGCTGAGCAAGGAGCCCGATGTGGGACTCGATCCCAGGACGCTGGGATCATGACCGGAGCCAAAGGCAGCCGCTTAACCAACTGAGCCACCCAGGCGTCCCATAACTGACAATTTAAAAGATCACTCTGAATCCCACTCAGAGAACAGACTAGAGGGAATTAACAATGAAAAAAGAAAGACCATTTAGGAGACTCTTGTATAGTCCATACCAGAGATGACAGTGGCTTGGAACAGGCTGATGGCAGAGGAACTGAGGAGGTGGGCAAATTCAAGTTCTATTTTACAGAAGAAACAACAGGACTTGGAGATTATATAAATGTAGCAAATGGGGGGTGGAGAGTGGTGATAGAGAAGAATCAATGATGACTCCTAGGCTTTTTAGTCAAGTCACTAACGAGGAAGATAGTAAAGCTGGGGAAGGAACAGGATGTGATAACTAAAAATGCTATTAAATAGGAGATGCCTACTAGACATGTGGTAAGGCAAGTAGAAGGTGAGCATGTAAGTCTAGAATTCTGAGAAAATATTAGAAGTGGAATTAAAAATTTGGGAAGCAACAGTATATGGGTCTGGGCAAGGTTTTGTTGGGTAAAGGAAAGGGAATAGGGATGATGGTTGAAAAAAGAAGGGGTCTTGGAACCAAGCCTTGGGATATTCCAACACTTTAACGGAAGAGGAAGAACCAGTAAAAAGAGAATGAGAAGAAACCATTGTACTGAGATAGAAGAAAAACCACAAAAAGTGTGGACTCATGAAAACCAAGAGGAAGATTAAAGTAGCTAAATAAATGAATTTAAGAACAACTTAGGAAGTAAAATCAGTGAGGCCTACTGACTACATAGATGGGGTGACATTAGGAGAGTCAGAATTCCCAAGAATACAGGTTTGGAATGCTATGTGAATGGTGGTGCCACCAATTAAAAAATGGGACAGGGAGAAAAGTAAAAAAGTTTGATGGGGAGACACCTGGACTGGCATTTAAGTGTAAAAGGCACTGCATATAGGTGAAAATGGTTCTAGGTATATTCCAAACTGCTGGAAAATGTAAGACTGGAACTCTTAAAAGCAACAAAGTTTGGGATGGAGGGAAGGAGAACGTGGCACCAAAGAAGAAATACCTCTAGAGGAAACCAAGGATTGGCAGAGGTATGGAGATGTAGGAGAAGCCAGTATTTTGAAAACAACAGAAGGCTAGTGTTTCCTGAGATCAAGTAAGATGTGGACAAAAAAGTGCATCCTATATTTAGCAATTAGCACTTACTTTTGTCATTTAATTTCAGTGCTCTGATGGAAGATCAACAATTGAATTAAAGAAATAATGAGAATTAAGGAGTGGCTTATAAATATGTATAAAATTACTCTTCTGAGAAGCTTAGCAATGAAGGACAAGTGAGAAGATGGGTAAAAAAAGGATTTGGGGGAGGGCAGGAATGAGAAATGTTTATAAGTTGAGAAGGAACCAGTGGAGAAGGAGAAGGTGCAGAGAGAATATGGAATAACAGATAGAATGAAGTCCCTCAGAGCAGGAGTCCAGAGACAGGAGATGGGACAGTCACTTGTGCTGTCTAAAAATACCTTTTTGGAAGAATCACTTACCTGTGACTTTATTTCTTGTTCTTTTTCCTTTATCTGAATAGCATGTTTGGCCTGAGCAATGGGTGTCTCCCACATACAGTCTGAGAGAAGGGAAAAGAGGCGTTCAACAACCTATTTATTGAAGGAAAAAGAATGATATAATTTGTAAAAGGTAATTTTAAGTAATTTTAGAAAAAATAAGTCATGTAACTGTAATATTAAGTCAAATGTGAAATTTGATTATACTAATGTCCAAGCTACTCTGAGTGGTTGTAACTTAAACATCCTTTTTTAGGAGGATCATTAACCCACTTCCTAGTGGGTTCCATCACCCTCATGTTTCCTCAGTCTATGGACCTCTGGTAAGGCCACACAACCTCACACACTTCTCTCTCTCTAGAGCCCAAACCTACTAAGAAATTCCACAGATTCTCCTTTCCTTCTGACCTTCCAAATATTCATTATATCCCTGCTCCTCACACCCATAAGCTTAATTTCTTTCTCCTTGCTTGGAAATGAAATAATAAAGCAATCTCAGAAGCAGAAGTTTTGCTACTGAATAAATGACACATTTACCACTGAAGAGACTATAATGTAGATTTTGGGTGAATTATGTTACAGATGTGAAAAATATCTTCTAATAACTTTAAAGAATAGGAACCTGAGCCATTTGATCATCTTCTACACCAGATTCACAAGCTGGTAACACAGCCTCAAGGACGTGAAGTGCAAGGAGCCTCGTTCTTAGGTTACCAACTAGAGGAATACCTGGGAGGGGAGAAAAAACATATTCTTATTATCAGTGTGACTTACATTCAAAATGTAAATGAACCTCTTGAATAAAAATATCTGAGGCTCATAAGCATTTATGGTTGGAATGGACTACACTTCAACTTATTATCACAAGAATTCTGGGCTCATCCCATTCCCAATGTACATGAATATTCATGCTTATATCTCAAGTTTTTATGCATATATAAGATTTATTTATTAGCGAGAGAGGGAGAGAGAGGTGGCGCATGCGTCAAAGGGCAAAGAGAGAAGGAAAGGAACAATCTTAAGCAGACTAAGTGTGGAGCCCAACAGGGGGGTTCAATCTCACAACCCTGAGATCATGACCTGAGCCAAAACCAAGAGTGGGACACTTAGCCAACTATGCCATCCAATCACCCCTTTATTTTTTTAAGATTTATTTTTTTAGAGCAAGAGAGAGAGAGCACCCATGCATGAGGGTAGGGGGTTATGTATATATAAAGGGAAGAGCACTATATTAACTACTGTGCCAGGTACTATGTTATGCATTTCATACACATTAACTCTGTTCTTCACAAACCCTGTATCTTACCCCTGTTTTACTGATGAGGAAACCAAGGCTGAGAGAAGTTAAATAAGGTGACCACAGCTCAGCAGAGGTAGAACTTAAAACAGGTCTGTTAATCTCTAAAGCTCAGGCTTATCATACCCTTTCATGGCTTCTTCTCCATCCATGCCCTGACTGCCTCCCAGAAATTGTTAGGATTAATGGGAAGTAAGTAGTTCGTACTTTTCTAAAGTAAGTAAAGGTAGAGGCAGGACAATGACGGTTTTTTAAATACCTTCTACCACAACAAAACCAGTTAAAAACAAATGAATATCTCATTTTTTTCTTCATGCTCTGAGATATTAATCAATAAAAGCCTCACCTTATTAAATGAGGGGGAAAAAAGCTGTTCTAAATTATACTAGTTAAGAAAAACTAGCAAAGTATATTGAGAATGCATACATATAAAATAACATGTACCATAGAAGATTAAATGATGTGCTTAAATGTGCTTAGGCACATTTAAGAAAGACTGGGGTTTGATGAAAAAATTCTGGAAATGGAACATATGGGTGCTTGAATAACACTATGAATGTACTGAATATCATTTAACTGTATACTTAAATAGCTAAATTGTAAATTTTTTATATCTTATTTTATCACTGTAAATTTTATGTATATTTTACTACAATTAAAAAAAAGACTAGGAAAGGACTGACAATAATCTATGCAAGCAGACTAGACTTTTAGGCTAATAACTGGGAAGTAAGCTTATTACATAGAACTTTCATAGCACACAATCAGAAGTTATAATCAAGACAACAAAAATCATATTATGAATGGACAAATGAGATCTGCATTTTGATAATCAAGAAGTGATGTCAAAATCTGTGCCAAATTATCATTTTAAACAAGATATTCTCTGCTTATTTTTATTATGGTAATCCAAACAAATAGCATCAAGTTCTTTAGATTAAATCCATAATCTAGTCTGGTGCTACTTTCTATTAAAACGGATGAATGGATAAAGAAGATATGGTTCATATATACAATGGAGTATTATGCCTCCATCAGAAAGGATGAATACCCAATTTTTATATTAACATGGATGGGACTGGAGGGGATTATGCTGAGTGACATAAGTGAAATAAGTCAAGCAGAGAGAGTCAATTATCATATGGTTTCACTTACTTGTGAAGCATAAGGAAAAACATGGAGGATATTGGGAGATGGAGAGAAGAAGTGAGTTGAGGGAAACTGGAGGGGGAGATAAACCATGAGAGATGTGGACTCTGAGAAACAAACTGAGGGTTTTGGGGGGGGCGGTGAGCCTGGTGGTGGGTATTAAGGAGGGCACACATTGCATGGAGCACTGGGTGTGGTGGACAATGAATTTTGGAACACTGAAAAAAAATTAAATTAAATTAAATTTTTTAAAAATTCCTATCAATTTTTATTTCTGAAATTACATTTTTCTTTTGATCAAGTAAGTATTCAGAAAATAAAAGTTGTGAAATCAAGGTTAAATATCCTATGTTGTTCAAGTCCGGCACTCTCTGAATAAAACACATGTGATGTATAAAAATACTCTAATACAAGGCAAAGGCCATATACCTGAAGAACACTTCTGAGATGCTATATTTAGAAGCACTTCTGTCCATTTGGGGGAAGCCATTTTTGATTGAATTGCTTTTGAAGATACAACTCTTCGAAGAAAAACTAAAAAATCCCCTAGGTGCAGTTCGGCTGCATGTTGCTTCCTAAGAGCAGCTGAAGAGGGAAGAGACAAGATTACATTACAACCAAAAATCAACAGAAAAATGTCTTATATCAAATAACTTACATTAAATGCAGGAAGCCCAAACTTAACTCAAAATTTAAGTTGTCAATTAGCTGCTGAATTTTTATTTTATTTTTTTAAGATTTTATTTATCTATTTGACAGAGAGCAGGAGAGAGAGAGAGTAAGAGAAAGCACAAGCAGGGGGAGCAGCAGAGGGAGGGGGGAGCAGGGAGCCCTGACATGGGTCTCAATCCCAGGACACTGGGATAATGACCTCAGCTGAAGGCAGACACTAAACCAACTGAGACACCCAGGCGCCCCGATGTTGAATTTTTAAAACTTAAAGAACAGAATGAGGAAAGGTCAGAAAATAATGCCAAGCTTAAAACATTTCTTATATTTGTGTACAATAGTGAGGTTGCTAGAATAAAGTATGCCTATTTGGTTTTGTGCATTTTTTTAAACTGCTATTCTGAAAAACAACAGTTCTCTATGCAAGTCTAGAGTTCTACCAGCTAGAATCTGAAGGAACTTGTCTGTGAACCCCCTTAAAGTTGCATGAAAATTGTGTATCTGATTAGTAAAAATTCACAATTTGGATCACATTTTCAAAAAGTCCATGATCTCTCCCAGCCCAATCAAATTAAGAATCACATCTCTAAAAAACACTTTGTGCTTTCAGGTTCTACAAAGAAACAAATTTCTAGGCCTGAGTCTGATCTGAGCACTAACTCCATGTATATAAAGAGCTTTCATACAAACCTGCCCTAACCAATCTTCCCCGTTTTTCTAGCAGCATCAGTACCAGATTCTCTCTCGTCCCCCCTTACAGTTTCCCTCCACCCTGTGCATTTTGAGGCCAGAGAACTATCTGCTCTTCCTGTAATGCACCATGTTCTATCATCATGCAGCACCTTTCATACCCTCTCAGCCTGGCAAAGTCCCAATCAACAGTCAAGGGGAAGAAGGATGCCAGTGAGGCAGTTGCCCAGAATGTCAATCTCTTGTCAATGTCAATGTTTTGTATAAAAACATACAAAATCATAACAATTTGAGGAAGGTATACACTCCTTTCAGGGAGATCCTGGCATGTCAAATTAAGGAATACACAAGACAAAGCACTTAGAGGGAGAACCTCGCAGCCACTTAGATGGCCAGAAATCTATCTTCACAGACATTTTGTCATTACTGGAGGACTTCTGTTCTGCTAAGATGGGTGTGCATGTCTATGACAGAACTAGAATGCTGGCAACATATGGAGACCATTGTATCCTTTGCTATGCTTTCTCTATCTTGTGCTCTAACTCTTCTTTGTTTAAAAGCTAAGAAGCAAATATTTTTATATCAATTTGAAGAATATAAAATTATTAGCCTTCCCTGGATACTCACATATCACTCCAACCTGCCTGCATACATTTCTCCAAAATCCAGTTTAAAAAGCTACCTCTTCAATGTGAACTTCTCTCTGGGTAGAAATCCTTGGGAAAATCTTTTATGAGCCCTCCATTCTACACCCCAACCTCACTCCTAGCAAGTACCTCTGTAACAAGACACTAAATTAATTAAATTAATTGAAGTCTGGAGACCTTCAATTATATAATTATAATTATATGAATAATTATAATTATTTTATAATTATTCATATAGTATAATTATATAATATAAAGCTGGGTGATATACCGTGGTGATTCAGTTTGTTTCAGTATCAATACTATGTTTGAAATGAAAGGTACACCTTATTTTTGGTGAAGTATTTTAGAGGGTTTGTAGGGTTATTAAAAAGGTGGCCACTGTGTGTGACCAGAATCAGTCTCCCTCCCAGCCATACCTGTCTAGAGAGAGGACAACAGCATTCTCTCCAGGATGACCTGAGAGGAATGGGTGTGGACTCAGCCTGCTGTTACACCTGCTGAGATTCACTCACAGAAGAACTCTATCTTTCTTTACTGGATATGGAAGGGCCCAGTTTTCCTGGGGACCTACAGGTTGGGAAGTAACACTATTATGTCCTCCTTGCTGTCCATATATACACTATTCAGCAGAGAATGGTGAGAAACTATTACTTTAACCACCTTGTATTCCTCACTGGATCTCAGGAAAACAGGAGGTGGCATTAAAAGCTTATGTTTATTTTATCCCTGTGAGTCTCTCTCTGTGAAAAGGGAGAAGGAATCTGCCACAGGTGTAGCCTCTGAAACAAAAAACTGGTCCTTAATCAGACGTGGACATCCTCCTAGACTCTGACTTAAGAGAGTTAGCTCTTTCTTCTGAGATTCTTATATTACACTGTTATTATTTGTTGGCCTGTCTGCCTCTCTCATTATCCTAGAAGATTCCTGTGAGCAGAGACAATGTTTCATCATTTTTGTATCCACAGGATACTTCCTCTATCCACTCACCTACCTATACAATATTATTTTAATATCACTTCATCTAATTTTATTATTATTAAAGGATTTTAACAGGCTTTTAAGGGTTCCCAGAGTTTATTATGATTGTAAGACATGGTAGTTTTGCAAAAACTTTTAAAATAAATGACCAATTTTAAACTTTTATTCCTTAATTATGTAGCAGACAAAGGTAGCACTTCTGCTATTTTACCATGTTCACTATAGTTTTTTAAAGCTATGATCAGATGGTCATATTACAGCAATGAAATATATAACAATTAAAAATAACAAGTGACCAGGAAATATAATGGCATAGCAAGAAGTTCAGCTACTCTAGTTCTAACCTAGTTCCCAAATATGAAAACCCTTGGTCCTGGGGGAACATTTAAGCCAAGACTATGATTAAAAATGCGCTATCAAGATCAAATGCTAAGAAAACATAACCTGGGAGAATCAGTCACCTGGAACCTCTACATTCCAGACCCATGACAGCCAAGGAGAAGTTGAATCTGAAGAGGAAGTAGTATGGTCACTGCATCAAGGTTAACAGACTCTAAGGAGAGGAGGTTTGGTCAGAAGCTCATTTAAATCATACATATTTGGAGAGAAAAGGGGTTTATAAATGAATGAATAAAAATTCTTTCAAAAAAATTCCTTCACATCTCACAACAGAAAGAAGTCTAGATTCTAACGATATTTACACAAAAAGGACTCAATAAATGCTTGTGAATGATGACACAGAAAAGAGTTTATTATACCTCTGAAGTCCTTCTTCTCAGTTTCTCCACTGGAGTCAACTTTTTTCCCTTCTTCTTCACTCTCTTCTCCTTCCCCTTCTCCAAAAGAGGCCATAAGTAGTACACCAGCTTGGGATAACAAATTCTTCAACTGACTGCAAAGTAGGTCCAACAAGGACTGAACTACTTTGGGGCTCAGTTTATCAGCGTAAGTCCTACATGAAGTAACAGGAAAAGAATAGTGGTAATAACACAGCTGGCAATTGTTTGTGCTCAAACACATAAAGGAGATTGAGGGAAATGGAAATTACTAAAATGTGAAAAGACTAGGTCCTATATAGCTCCCACCAAGATATCTAATAATGCTCACCCTGTAGTGATGGCCAGAATCTGAAGCAATCGTGTACTAGCCACCTTTAAAGCTGTGCTAAGCTGGGAAACACCCGTCTTTGGCAACAATTGCAGAGGCTGTCCTAGCATGGTGTCTGTGCCACATAACTGCGACAATACATTCAGCAGACCAGTGGAAATTGCCAAAGAAACATCCACTGGTTGATAGTGAACACTCAGGGCAAAAACTGTAACCAACAGGAGACGTTGCTGGGCTTCTAGAAAAGACAGAAAGACAATAGAGAATTTTCTTTGAAGTAAGCAAAGCATTTACTAAAATAATCATATTCCAAAATATAAATAGTAATGTGGAACATTATTACATTTTCAAATATTTATTCTCTACCTGTAAATTGATCTACTAATGTTAAAACAAGATACAGAATACCTAAAGTATCTAGCAACAAACATAATTTGCATCTTACATTTGCCAGACCAGTTACTCACCAATGTGATGCTTGTTTGCTTGCAGAGCTCTCTCTAGGGTAGCAGACAATTGTTGATAAATCTTATGAACGGCGACCTGGATTTCAATCTGAATATTTCTTTTAGCTGCTCTGATCCCATCCTGAATTATATATAAAAATTTACTTTTTCTATTAGTAACAATAACACCTACCCAAATAGAAGTAATAGCATTTTATCCCACTCTATGATAAAGCCCTATGGTGGTTTTTAATTATTCCACATATTTCAGTATATAAAAGTTTTATAATAAGCTTATATTTAAATGCTTGACAATTCTTAATTCTATATAATCTTTCTCCTTTCCCAGAAAGCAATTTTCTTCTCTACATATGGAAGACACAGAGACAACACTTAAGAAAAATTTTTGAAGCCATCAGAGAAACTAGGTAAAGTGATCAACTGTAAATATAAATTCTTGAAATCCATCCTCGAAAACACCAATCCCTATCCCAAATTAGAGCTTTCTCTACCCAATTTGACTAAGGGTTAAGAAAACTGAGCCAGCAAAGAATCTAAAAGAACAACAGTAAAAATAGCTCAAGAAACTAAAGTAATGAAGTATCTTTAAGAATCATTAAAAAATCTTTTTACTTTTAAACCTCAATCTTAAACACCAGAACATTTAGCATTATTAAATTGATTTTGTTAAAAAATATATATAATATAGATTATATAAATAATCTGAATGTCTGCAAGGTGTCATCCTCACACAACAGATCCATCACCCACCTGATAGTGATGCAATCGGCCACTCTCTCCTTTGGCTCCTGCATGTCCCACAGTGCCTAAACCAAAACACCCTGCTAAAAACTGTAGCCTCACAGACGTGAGCAGTGTGGATGACTGGAAGCCTGAGCTTGACCTGCTTCCTGCCAGAGAGATGCTACCTTTTTCCTCCATCCCAGACAAAAGAACGAGGATCTGGTGAAGTGCTTCTAAACGAAGCTTGAGAAAAGTAAAATAAATATATTTTAGAGCCCTTCACTGAACTGAAACATAAAGGAATTCCAACACAGATAATATATTACTTAGCACACAGAAAGCTCTGACAGTTCTTAGAAATCCATTCTATTAAACATTTATTTTATTATTAAGACTTTTTAAAATCAAAATATTTCTAAAAACTATACTAAGCATATACTTCAGTATAAAAGAGGCTACACAGGACAATGGGGCAAATAAATTTGGGTATAAGAGACCTAATTTCAAGACCAGACTCTTTACTCTGTTGACCTTGGAAAAGTCATTTAACTTCCTGAATCTATTTCTTCATGTGTCAAAAGAGGCTAACACTGGGGCACCTGGGTGTCAGTCGTTAACCATCTGCCTTCAGCTCAGGTCATGATCCCACGGTCCTGGGATTGAGTCCTGTGTCAGGCTCCCTGCTCAGTGGAGAGCCTACTTCTCCCTCTGCCACTCCCCCAGCTTGTGTTCCCTCTCTCACTGTCTCTATCGAATAAATAAAATCTTTATTTAAAAAAAAAAGAGGCTAACATCGTAGTACTTTAACCTATTCACATAGCTATTTTGATGCTCATGAGAATAAATATGTGAAGGTTTCAAAACCATAAGGTACCATGATTATTGCTTTCACTTATAATAAAGTAGTACAGAATGAATACTGTTTAATTCAAGAATTAGAAAAAGTATTTCTGAAAGGTTTCTCCGTGACTCTCCTGAACATCGGGCTATATCTTCCCTAGGAAGACAATACCCACCACTTTGGCCAATCAGCCTACTCTTTTTTTATAATAAAATTTTTATTTTAAAATAATTGTATACCTAATAATTGTACAGAAGAGTTGAAAGATGGTACAGATGTATGCCTGTATCCTGTATGCCATCCTCCTACCTTTTGCTAATGTTATCATCTTAGATAACTATGGTACACTAATTAAAACTAAAAAAGAACACTGGTACAACACTATAACTAAGCCATAGACTTTATTTGGATTTCACCAGTTTTCCCATAATGTCCCTCTTCTGTTCCAAGATCTAATCCCAGAGAGCTTACTGCATTTAACTGTCATGTTCCCTTTGTCTCCTTTAGTCTGTGTCAGTTTCCATCTTTCTTTTGGAAGAGCTGTTCTTGTATTTTATAGAATGTCCCTCAGTTTGGGTTTGCCCAGTGTTTTCTCATGATTGGACTAGAGTTATGGATTTGGAGAAAATACCATAAAGTCCTCATCACATTATTTTCAGGGATGCATGGTAGCACCATAACTTACTATTGATGACGTTAATTTTTTTTTAAAGATTTATTTATTTACTTATTTATTTGACAGATAGATCACAAGTAGGCAGAGAGGGAGGCAGAGAGAGAGGGGGAAGCAAGCGCTCCACTGAACAGACTGCCCGATGTGGGGCTCGATCCTAGGACCCTGGGATCATGACCTGAGCTGAAGGCAGAGGCCTAACCCACTGAGCCACCCAGGAGCCCTTGATGATGTTAATCTTGATCACTTGGCTAAAGTCTGACAGGTTTCTGCAATGTAAAATTACTCATTTTTCCCCCTTTTTATACTCTGTAAGCCCTGAGCCCCTAAGTCCAGCTTACCCAGAAAAAAAGGAGGAATTAAACTTTACCTCCTGGAAGGAAGAGTATTAAAGAATTTGTGTACAAGGGTGTCTGGGTGGCTCAGGTCATGACCTCAGGGTCCTGGGATGGAGCCCCACATCTGGCTCCCTGCTCAGCAGGAAGTCTGCTTCTCCCTCTCCCTTTGCCCTTCCTCCATGCTCATGTGTGCCCGCTCTCTCCCAAATAAATAAAATCTTAAAAAAAAAAAAAAAAGGAATTTGTATATATGTTAAAACCAGAATAATTAATAAATATTTTGAGGGAGATACTTTGAGCCTATGAAGACATCTTATGTCTCCTTGAAGTTTTGCTCACTAATTTTAGCATTCATCATTATTACTCTGGGGTTCTAATCTAGCCCTTTTTATTTACTTAAATTTTTCAAAATAATTTAATAACAAATATGCCATCTATTTCTGTATAATAATAAAAGAAAAGATGCTTAACTTTATATTAATATATTGGAGATACTTTTCATTTCCTAGTACATGTTTAGACTATTTATCAAACATTGCTAAAATAAAGAAAAGCTCTTACAAACTACAAAAGTAACTTTGTGTCTCCCAAACATTATTATCAAGTAGAAAAGCAGCAAGCAATGATTAGCAACATTCATACACTATGTTAATAACCCAAGAAGTAACTCTGATACAACTATTTGATCTTTTTTTCCACATAACTTTGTTAATGACATTATTTGAAACGTCGCTTTAAGGTATGGATTTTAGCATGTATCTATGAAGGCTTCTGCAATATAGCCTTTTTTAAATGGAGAAAAATGGGTCAAAACTCTGAGAACCTTATCTATATGCTTACCAGCCAGTCTCACTCTGGTTTCTAGGAGACAAGGAAAGACTTATGATTAAAGTATCTTGTTCTAAGAGATGGCAATTAAAAATGTACTTTGTTCACTTCAAACAAAATATTATGCTGTTTTAGTTACGAGAGTGACATCAAAAAGTTCAGGTGGAGGAAAAGGAGAAGGAAGGAGTAGAAGAAAAGGAAAAGTTTTTCCTACTATTGTGCTTTCACTGATTTAAGTTTCTGTAGTGCCTCAAGAGGAGTAAATATCAGACTTACTTCCGCCCTTAACTGTTGCTGTTCCATTGCAATGATGGAAGCTTGGGGACTTGTAGACATACTTTCCTCTGGTTCCTTAAAACCTGGGGCATTCCCCACATCTCCACTCACAAAGCTTACAACATTTTCAATCAAAGTGTGAACTCCCAAAGACTTGGTCAGATCAAAATCAGACTCAAAGGAGTAAGAGGAGTTGCATAACCAGTCTCTGCTATGTTTCAGGCGAGCCCAAGAGTCACTCAGGGATTCCAACTGACTGTGCAAAGGACCTACATACAAACAGAAAAAAACATGTGTCAATGACAACCAGGTAGAGTATAAATTCTGAAACTAGACGAGGGCTGAGTGCTGCTACCATACGAACTGGTGAGAAATGGACACTCATGTTTGAATACATGCATGCATTAAGTGAATCTGAGCAAAATGCTTTGGTAAAAAAACAAAAAACAAACAAAAAGTAGAGCAATGTAAGAAAATAAAGGGAAAGCCCTGTTTGATGTATCAGTGTCTCTTTAAGCGCTTTAGCAAAACGCTGCCACAAGAAAAAGAAAGGCAGAAGCTGCTCTCAAAATGCTTAGCTTAAAATGCTCTGCAGTATTAAACCAGACCACCATTTATGAACAAAAAAGAACTAGATACTTGGGACACTGCTGGTAAGACCTAACAATAATATGACTTCATCTGATTTAACATCATTTTTGCAAAGAGTAAGTTAAGACTGAGCAAAAAGTCTACATATCTACAATGAAATATTACCAAAAAATGAATACAGAAGGGCAAGTAAACTTACATAAAAAGGAGACACAAACATCACCCTTTGGGTGTCATTAATATAAGGAACATTTTCACTGTGTCATATGCATATTTATTGCAGGTTGTGAAACTCCTACATAGAGGAAGCAAAGTTTCACAAACAACAATATATGAGATTCACTGTAAAATGGTATCTATTTAAAATTACCAAGTGATATCACAATAGTCCTAGATATAATACCATTAGTTTTGCCAGTGGGCATTTTCTAGACTTATAATAGGTGAAAACATTAGACAACAAATATGTTAATATGTTTTAACTCAACAACTAAGTCACATGACAATATTAGCTTTAAATAAATACATAAATGTCCCGTTCTTACAAGCCTTGTCTTTTTTAATTTAATTGATCTCAGGTATATGAATTAGATTAATCATAATCCTTAGCTCATGATATGCTCTCATCGTTGGTCCAAAAATGGCCTGTTTCTGTATTTATTTATAATAAATGTGAACACAAGAACTAGAAAATTGATAATAACTTATACCTGCCTATCTGTTCTTCCTCCAACCATTCTCTCCCTATCTCCTCCTAGCTAAGGCTGTCATTATCCCTAAGCTGGGTTTATCATTCCTTTGCTTTTATTAGTGCTAAATATTGTTTTATCTTATATGTATTCATTCCCAAGACAAAGAATGTTTAATTTTAGTGGGTTTTGACTTTACAAAAAATAGCATTTTATGTACTCTTTTTGGGCATACTCTCTCCCATCAATATGATACTGCCAATATTCATTCACATTATTGCATGTAGCCATAGTTCATTTGTATGAATGCTGTATAATGTCCTATCATGTGAATATACCAAATTTCTCTTTTAGGAATGCGTCTTAAGTACCCAATAAAAGATGCACTCCAAAAATCATATTTGTTGCATAACAAGATGGAAAAGGATTGGGAAGAGAACTACTTAAACACTAATGCCCACAGAGAAACAAATTAATAAAATACTGACTGCCTAACTTATTTCTGAATTACTACACTGATGTCAGTAAAACCCCAGGACTTCAAAATAAGATGTAGAAATTCAGCTAGTACTATAAAGTAACTGAAATAATTTATAAGCATTCTATTAGAATAATTTAAAATGACAACAAATATATGGTTTATCTGCCTCCCATGTTTCAGCAAGAGTTTTTAAGATTAAAAAATGCTGAATTCTCAGTTTTACTGAGCATGGAAAACAATCAATCCAAAAAATTCCCCCAAATTGTATAGC
Organism: Taxidea taxus jeffersonii; assembly: GCA_003697995.1. Classification (NCBI taxonomy): domain Eukaryota; kingdom Metazoa; phylum Chordata; class Mammalia; order Carnivora; family Mustelidae; genus Taxidea; species Taxidea taxus. The sequence goes on along the minus strand of RCUC01162265.1, from coordinate 49,797 downwards.
TGAGTATTTTTTCACATAAAACAGAAAAGAGTAAAAAAAAAATCCAAAGAATAATGTCCAGGATGGATAATGTGTTAAATTAAAAATGATATTTAAAGAATAAAGCAGAACCTAATAAAAAAAAAAGAAATAATCATTTTCCATGTCCTTAAGCACCTCAAATTCAGACTCTGGATATAGTGTGAACTTACAAATGATAGTTTCTGGCTCTCTGCATTGAACTTCTTTGTTCAATAATAAAATCTCAGAATAAAAAGTTCTGTTTTCCAATACTTACAAATTACTTTCCAAAATGAAAATAAAATGTGCCATGAGCTAGTGTTAGAACCACAGAAGTAAAAGGGCCCTTGAAGATTATGTAGTCCTCAATTTCCAACTGAGGAAACAGAGACACAAAAAATTGATCTGTTAAATTAATAATATGAATTCCTTAATTTTATGGGAAGGATGTGATCTTACATATTCCTGTTATTAGTCATGAGTCACTAGTCCATGGAAATGTCACCTGCCTGCCTACATAAATGTTCAACTGTGAAGAATATATAAAGAGTGAATTTCTTTAATATGCCCCAAAATGTTCTAGGAATGGGTGGGCAACCCATTCAAACCCTCTCTGCAAATTAAAGCAGGAGTTGAAGTTTTTGTATAAAGAGTCAGACAGTAAATATTTTAGGTTTTTGTGGGTCATAAAGGTCTGTGCTACAATCACTCAACTTTGCTGCTGTCTTAAGAAAGTGGCCATAGACAATATATAAACAAATGACTGTGTGGCTGTGTTCCAACAAAACCTTATTCACAAAAGAAGGTAGCAGACCAAACTTGGCTCACTAGGCATAGTTTGCTGACGCCAATGAAAAAGATGCAACTTACTAGGTATAAGACCCAAACAAAACTTTGTATAACTAAAAGAAAGAACAAGAAAAATACGAATGAAAGCATTAGGATAGATAAGTAAAATAACTGCAACCCAAATACTTAGGGTGACATAAAAAATATTTTAAAACAAAACTTTACATTATGGAAATGAGAAATGACAGAACTCTTAATCTTTAAAAAATATTCTAACAACCTGATAACTTTGGTTTGTTTGATATTGTTTAATCTGAATACAGGAAATACTGTGTCTGAAAAGTACAACAGAAGCTTCTACAGAGTAATTGTGACTAAGTCCAGTTCCTACTTAGTATTAATTCAGAGTCATCTACTATAAAAAGAAAATATAAAGTCTAAGAAAATTTTGAGATTGTTTACTTGTCCTTACAACTTTGGTTTTTAAATGGAATTTTCAAAATGAACATGGCAGAGCTGCAATACATACTTTATAAACCATAAAATATGTAGGCAAGCCAAAAGGGGAAAAAAATTAAACATGCCATCATGTACTTGCTTGAAGCTCTTCTTTTTTCTGGGGCTCAACTGGCCAAAAAGGAGTAAATACACTACCACACAAGAATCAGAAGACAAAAGGAGAAATTTGATACAGGAGACAACATTTACATTTGCTCTTCTTTATATAATCTAATTTGAAATGCATAGTTACAACAGCATTTCACCCATACATTTTATACCACAAAACACACATACTGATAAATGTTTCCAGTATTATTATAGCTGTAAAACCCTAACACTTTATTTAAAGACCTAGGGAATAAAAAAATCAAACAATATGATATTTTAATTAAGAAGATTTCTGATGTTGCTTCTTAAATTGTTGCTTTGGTATTCCCACCATTTTTCAGTGTAACAGCTTCAGCTTAACTATGAAAACTAAAGTTAAGTATCTGCAGAAAGGTACCTTTCAGTGAAGGATGAGCTTAGTTCTACACAACTACCACAAGTCTTTGCAGTATTTATCAAAGTACCAAAATACCCACACATGTAACAGGCTTTGTCAAAAATTTTGATAAGCTGCTATAAGAATTAAATGTGTTAATATGTTTTAAGTATAGAACAATGACTGGCATATATAAGCAGTTTACAGGTGTTTAAAGAATGCAAATGTCATATTATCTCTGAGGTGCTAAGCAGAAATATGTTTCACTTATCTCTTTTTAAAGTAATTTGTAACTTTTCTTGGTTTTAGAATTTAGCTTCCATGCCTCTAAAGAGCTGAGCAAGTTGAAGGAGCTAAATTTATTTGCTCACTTTGCTCTACTCCTTCCTATATGCACTTACTTGGACCAACTACGAAACATGCACTGGAGTGAAGGAAGAAGCAGCAATCATGGCTCAACAGCATGAATCCTAGTATCTCCAACCAAATACTGAAATTACAAGCACCAGGAATTCCCAAGGAGCAGTCTTTGGAAGCACCATAAGGGCAGTTGAAATGTGTATACAACCATTAACTGTTACTGATACATCCATTTAATTTCAGCAAATGGGACATAATTAGACACTTACTCTCATTTTTATTAGAATTTTAATAACTCAGGACCACTGAGACTATTTATTACAAAAGCTACGTGAGGAAAAAGTTTACATTTCCTCTTCAAAGTAACTTTCCAATATATTTTCATATATTGGAAAGGGGTAAACAAGTGTGTAAACAAGTGTGTAGAAGTTTCACTTAGCTAGACAGCTGTTTGTCCTTCATTGCTCAAGTCAGAATCAGAACACCTAAATGTCCCCAAACAGTTCTCAGACTTGGTAGGTTCACTTGCCCAATTGAAGATAGACCTACTAAGGCTTATGGCATCTGGTCCATATCAGCAATAAATAAGGACAAAATAGGGTAGCTTATTTTACCATTATTTACAAGCAAAACAAAACAAAAAAACTACCATCGTCAGAAGGTAGTTACTAAATATACATGATCTTTAAAAATTCCTTTCAAAATATATTCTCCTAAACGTATTTTCAATGTTTGTTTCTTTTAAAGACGGTAACCCATAATAAAACTATTAAGTGTACATTTTCACTGTTTAATCCACAAGCTCTAAGATTCATGAGATTGAAACCTACTTATTTTTGCTGCTCTTCCTAAAATAGTACTACTACTTTCTAGTCACCTATTCCTAGGAACAAAGTCATCAGCAGATTTTTTTCCTCTGAGAACATTAAAATGTAATGATTACTAAGACAAATTGGTACCATATTAAGTGATATCATGAAAACTTATTAACTACTTTGCCTCCCTATTATAATTTCCTAAGTGGATAATTAAAAATAAAAACTTTTCCCATGAGGCCCTATATTTGCTTTTCTGTTTTCAACAAAATAAAGTTAAATTGCAACAGGTTAATAGATTATGGTACTACCTTGAGCTTTTTGGAAAAGGTAGTTTAGCCACAAACAAAATTTGGATTAATGGCTTAGTTCATTTGTATCTATTCAGATCTAAAACTACAGAAAGTCTAGATCTACTTACAGGATAATAGTTTTAAAACCTGAATAGGTAGCAACTCTAGGACAGTAATTCTGAAGTGTTACAGTAATTCCTCCTATAATTTACACTTGCATCTAGGTTATGCTTAATTCAAAGATAAAGATACCACTTTCTGTTTTATTCTAAACATTACTTTGCTGTCACGGGTAATATAGACTAAATCTCACATTTGTATTGCCATACAAATTTGAATTTCCATAAACAAGATAAGATTTTGAGAGAAAAGAAAATTTTAGCTAATGGACTATCACATACAATTACTATAGTAGGAAGCTCTTAAACTGTAGACTAGATAGATCCCTTGTGCTATTTGATTAAGTTTAGAAACATTTCTCTAGCACCAAATGATATGCATTCATTAACATTACAGAAATTTTAGCAACAGGGCTCTCCTGAGCTAACCAAAAATTTAATTCCTAAGTCAAGTGATTAAGGAAAAGAATTCTCTGGCTAACTATGGCACATGAACCGCCAATTTTCAAAGAATTAGAAAATAATAAAGCACATGCTGTCCATTATACTAAGCATTTTTTTCATATATAAACACCTTGTAATTTTTTTAGAAACCTAGGAGCTATGTTATAACCCAACAGATATGTTACAGTCTCCAAAGACTTTCCAATAAAGAAAGCACCAGTTCTAGTCATTAGTCCTAATATTTCAGAAAAGTCATTCTCTGTATTCTAATTGTAGGACAAATATTGTCATATTTTATCCTCTTATAGAAGCACCAACATTTTTTTCCTTCTAAGTTATAAGCACAAAAATGAAAAAACTGTGTGTGCATTTCTCCTCATTCCTCAGTTTTCCCTTCATTTCTCAGATTTTTTCCTGTGGAGGGGAAACCTAACATCCTGCCAAGGAAGCTATGAAGAAAGGGGTTTCCTTTTGAAGTCCAGAAGACTTAATATCGTAAGAAAAAATTTTTTCCACAGGCTTTTAAAAAACTGCCACTAGTGCCAACTCTGAACATCTCATATTTTCACAACTACAGTGCAAATGGGTTTAATAAGATTGCCAGGTAATAGAGAACAACACTTGTCTACGGCCATACCACCCTGAACGCGCCCGATCTCGTCTGATCTCGGAAGCTAAGCAGGGTCGGGCCTGGTTAGTACTTGGATGGGAGAACAACACTTGGAGAGTTTTTAGTTATCCTTGAATTTAGACTCTCTGAAACTGCTGTCCTTTCCATACATCTGTATACATAACCAAGAGTAAACTACATTATTCACTAAGGTAGAGCTTCTAACAAGCAAGCTTAACTCTTGATGACATTCTAAAACTGTTCCTCATGGAAAAATTTCTGCCTAGAAATCCTAAGTTCATGCCTTACATGCTTCATCTTAAGAGGCAAAGAGAAGAGGGAAAAAAAAAAAGTGGAAACTTTCTGAAAGTGTGCATGGGTATGTGGGAGGGTTAATAGAGAAGAACTCTCCCTAAAACACCTTTTAAACTATGGCAACTATACCAGTGAACTCAAACATGGCAAATCATGTCCATAACCCCCTAGAATGTAAAGCATTGCTTCTGGAGTTCCATGGGACTTTTTACAAAGTCAAAACACATGACAAATGAGAAACAGAACAGATTATAAACTCCTAGACATTTCTAGATTTTAAAGAAAATGATCTTCCTTTTAAGTCTTCTAATAAGATGTTTGTATATTTGTTTCTGCAATAATGCTTCAATGACAATCATATCTAAATACATCAGATATAATAACAGCTGCTTCATTTAATCAGATTTTTAACATCTTAATAGTTACCTCTCTTTCTGTGAGATGATGCCAAATCCAAATCAACATTTCGTCTTCCACTCTATTAAGTTAAAAATAAATAATAAAATTTAGTTGTGAAAAGTGTTTTAAAATTAAGATTTAATACGGTATTAGAGCAAAAATATATATATAATTTTAGCAATGTGCTACTTATTCACAAGTCAAGACTAACAATACAAAGTCTCTAAAATCCCAGCTCGAAAGAAAACAGCTCGAAGAAAGCCCAGGTACATAATTCTGAGATAAGATACTAAAGCACGAAGTTAAGGTATACACTAAGAAACACTGCAAAGTAGCACAAGTTTTTCTTTGTTGTCACCTTTTCTTCTTTAGAATCTTTGTCTCTTATTTTCTGAACACACTATAACCTTATTAATACCTTCCAGATGTCTAAAGCCCCCTGTAGTAAAGTTCTGTTTTCAAAAATTATTACTTGCTCCATTCCCACTTTACATTCTTTTCAAGAACCCCACTAGCACTGGCTAGGTGTTTAGGAGAAGAGGATCTGATGAATCTACACTAACAGAAAAATAACATAGTCTTAAATCTCCTAGAAGTATTTTGAAAGATTTTAAAATGTTTTAAAAAGCCTGTTAAATATAAACATCTCATATTGGTCAAACTGCAGACTGCTCAATAAAAACAGTGAAGGCTTTCAGGAAGAACACATATATTCTGTTGGGGAGCATGTGTAGACAACTATCTACTTTGCTCATATGCCCAACCAAAAACCATAGGTGGCTTATTTACACAGAGACTTGACATAATAGTCTTAGTAAGTTCATTCATACTCTATCATACAATAAAAAAAGAACTGGTGGCAAAGAAGAAAGGTTGCAGGAATGACAAAATAGACTCATTTAGGAAATGCCACTGTAGAAAATTGTTACCCGGTTACAAACAGACACATGTACCTACATTGTGGATAAACACATACTGTCTTACACACACACACACCAAAAATAAGTATAGTGTCAGGCCATCTAGTGCTGGACAAAACACCAAATGTCACAATAACTCCTGAAGATATCACTGTGTCATGCAATAAAACATTTTTATCACATAGTACCTCTGTTAATAGGGCTCATGGAAAAATGTTACCTCAGGCCTCAGAACCAGGATTATCTGTGTTTTTCTTGAACAACTGGTTTGTTTATATCCTTTAGACACTGAATCACAAGTCATGTTTTTCCTGTTTGTGGCTCACCTTCAGCAGGATATCACAGGAGTGCTGAGGTATACAAATCTTACATAGGCCTTTACCTCTCAGCTTCTTTCACTTCTAACTCATTAATCTAATTTACACCTTGATAAATTATTTCTTTATATACACTAAATCAAATCCTTTGTGAAATAAGGGGGAGAAGGGGTAGATTTAGAGACTGTAGTACAAAATGTTGGTATGACAACTGTCAATCAAATAGTTAAACTTAGGTTAAATTAACTGTTTGCTGAGGTTTTTCTGTTTACTAAGACAGAGAAGAAGATATGTATCATGTAATACTCTTTATAAAAGAAGGATAAAGATGAGGCACCTGGGTGGCCAGGTTGGTTAAGCGTCTGACTCTTGGTTTCAGGTCAGGTCATGATCTCACATCATGAGCCTAAGCCCTGCACTGGCCTCCACAGTGAGTACTGAGTCTGCTTGAGATTCTTTCTCCCTCTCCCTCTGCCCCACCTGCTCATGCTCGCTCACTTTCTCAAATAAAATAAATAAATCTTAAAAAAAATAAAAGAAGGATACTTAGCATTAAGCTAACTTCAGTAATTTTAAGAAAGCATTTCATTCATTCACAATTCAGAATAAATGAAATACTCCTAGATATCAAGGATATGAATGGTAATCCTAAATAACCTCAGACAGAAGGATAATATATTTTAGCTGGAAAAACCCAAAACTGCCCCCACTGCTTGCTCTTCTTCATCTATACCAGGTTCTCTAAAACTGAAGGCTTAGCCCAGGTTTCCTTTCAGCAGCAAAAGAACCTGCTCTGGTTCTCGACTCTCCCACCTTCTTATAACACTATCTTTCAAACATCCCATAAGAAAAGATGATCATGAGCAAACCTTTTCAAAAATGTGTTTATTAATCTTTGAAAAACTGTATGCAAACTAAATGAACAATCCTAGCAATTAAATCTGAGGCTTAGACCACCTCCACTGATCTGTCTTTCCATTCTGTTTTGAAAACATAATTCTCAAAATGTTTTAAATTATATTACCAAATTTGTTCTTCAGAATAACCCAGTTGAGGTCAGTATAACAGGTAGTTTTATAGTTTTATTCTCTATTTCAAAGATAAAGAAGCAAAGGCTCAGAAAAGTTAAGTGTCCTTCCCCAGGTGAAAATCAATAGTAAATCATAAGCCTATTGGGACTAAGTCAGATTTCATTGTTTTCTAAAGTATGTTGCTTTAACTACATCTATCCTCATCTTTCATCTTTTCATTTCAATGGGAATAAATTATCAATATTTTACTATGCTTTGCAAAATATTATAAAAGATATCAGGGCAATACAACAAACCAAGACCTTCTAAGATGTTTATTGGAAAGAAATATTAATAATACAGAAATAAGTCCAAAATGAGACAACCCGTTAGTGGTTCATTAGAGGTACTAACAAACTGCCACAGAAATAACATGGAGACTCACTGAGTACAACATAATTTTGGAAAAGCTTTCTGGAAGAGTTGATATTTTGGCCGGTTCTCAAGAGAGAGCTAGAATCCCCCATCAGCAAAATCCAGGAGAAGAACACTTAAGACAAACAGTGCTTGAGCAGAAGCTCAAGAGGTATGTTTGGGGTCTGGCAGGTGGACTACCACACCCAAAATGCAGATTACCACAGGGGTAACTGGCCAAAGGCAGGCAGGAAATATCTTCCAGAATCTCTGATTTCTGGATAGGTGGTACAGAGTCACTGAATTTTTTGAGTAGGAAGGCAGCATGACAGCAGGTGTTGTTCCTGTGTGCATTTTCAAGAGCTCTAACTCTGGGAACTGTCTCTAAGGAGAGGAACTGAAAAAAAGTAGGGAGATCAGTTTGAAAACTACCAGCCCAGGCAAAGGTAACAAAGACCTGAATGAAAGAGCAGAAAAGACAGAACAGGTGCCGAAATTTTACCAAAATAGGTTAGATAGCAATTCAGTCATTCAAAAAAACAAAGCAGGGATGCCTGGGTGGCTCAGTTGGTTAAGCTGCTGCCTTTGGCTCAGGTCATGATCCCAGCATCCTGGGATAGAATCCAGCAACAGGCTCCTTGCTCAGCAGGGAGCCTGCTTCTCTCTTCGCCTCTGCCTGCTTGTGAATACTCTCTCTCTCTCTCTGACAAATAAATAAATAAAATCTTTAAAAAGCAAATCAAGACAATTTAGTGATGCCCTCTATGTACCATGTACTAAAGGTGTTTCAAATATAGCAGCAAATAAAAGAGCAAAACTCCTCTCCTCAAGGAGCTTATATTCTTATGTAGGATAACAAAAACTGACGAATACATATAATAAATAAGTAAATTATGTTAGGAAATGGGGGGGGGACACAAAACAAAACAAAACAAAACAATAACAAAAAAGACCCCAGGAAGGCCAGGTGGACAGGGAATGAATATGTGGAAAGGAGGGCAAACAGCAATTATACAGTAGGCCTCACTGAAAAGGTAACATCAGAATGAAAAGCTGAAGTGAGGAAATTAGCCAGGCAGACAAAAGTATTCTAGTGGGAAGAAACAGCTGGGTAAAGGCCCTAAGGAGAAGATGTATGGTATGTTCACAAAAAGGTCAAGAGGCCAGTGTGGCAGAGGGAGAGTCCGCAACTGAGAAGGACAGTAGTAGAAGAGATCAAAGGGACAGTGGGGCCAGCAAATGCAGTCTTGTAGGCCCTTGTAAGGCTTCTGAGCTGAGAAAAAAAATGAGGTCATTGGAGGTTTGAGAAGAGAAGTGACATGATCTGTGTTATAAAATTATGATAGCAGGGGAGACTATGTAATGAGACTGATCAGATTGGAAAAATAAATAGAAATCTCAGAGGCTAAAAGACTGGGAACATGAATTGGGAGCAGAGATACAAATGGTAATAAAGAATAAAAGGAAGAAAACAAAAACATCATGATACAATGAAACCTGCTTAAAGACACTGCTGAGCTTTCCTTAGAGGATGAATCTTTTATGCTTAGAAGTTTCTCTTAAACAACAGCTTTCTGTTCATGTAGCACTTTATACCTTTCAAAAATATTTTCATATGCATCATCCTAATTCATACAACAGAGAAATTTCAGAGCTAAAAATGGAGCTTATAGACCACTGAATCCAAAAAGCCAGTTTCTGTATGAACCGCTGTGTGACATAGTCTCACAGCTCCTCAGAAGTAGAATCAAGGCCAGAAGCCAAGTCTCAAACATTGCCATAAATACAACAGGCACTAATGATCTCCTAACACACAATTCTCTGGAACACCGAGGCCCAGAGAAGTCAAGTAACACATATGGATTATTCACATACAAGACAGAGGAACAGTCAAACTGAAAATCCAGCTATGAACTCCAAGTCCAAAGCTAATGCAGCGTTGGTGGTATAGTGGTGAGCATAGCTGCCTTCCAAGTCCACAGCTACTCAAATAGAAGCAATCTCTTAGACAGTTTTCACACTATAATTTACTATCACACTATAGTATACTTCACTTCTTACTTCTTAGGTAAATTACCATCTCGCCCGCAGTCTAGGTCCTGAGGCTTTTTGGGTAGATAACTGGGAGGTACTGAAAGATTTTAAGTAGAGGAGATATAAAAAGACATGTGAAATGTGAAAAATGGGCACAAGAGGGTGGGAGGCTTCTGGACTAGTCCAAGCAAAAGAGGAGGTAAGTTTGAAACAGAACAGTGGCAAAAGGGATGGAAAGGACATATGAGAAATATATTAAGGGCAACATTTTCAAGATTTGACTAACTGAAGTGTAGGGAGTGTGGGAGTTTGCAAAGACGAGAAAATAAGTAAAAGGATGAATCCTGGGTAGTTAATAATACCACCTACTAAGACAGGGAATATAATAAGACAAGAAGATTTGAGAGAAAGATGAATTTATTTTTGGATAGGTTAAGATTGGGGTAACCTCACTTGTTCAGGTGGAATGTCCATCAAGGAATCAGATATATGAATCTGGAGTTTAGGAAGAAGTCAGAGCTAAAGATAGAAATCTGAGAGTCATTAACATATAGGTGGTAAATATCTATGCAATATAGTTACCTTATTTCTCTTAAAAGTTCTTTTTTAAAAAGCTTTTTATGTCAAGACAAACACATATTACTTACTGTCACCAAAGTCTTATGTATCTATACCCCGAAAACAAAAATCCCTCTTTACTGAATCTAGGTATACCTACCAGTGCGTAACCCTCTTCATCTGATTCAGGCTGAGACAAATCAGATTCACTCCTCGATTTGATCAGTCTATAATTTGGACTTGCGTGGACTAGCCGGCTTTCTGCAGTAAGACTTTCACTCCTGTCTCACATGCACAAAGAGAAGTTTTTCAATTTGGGATTGTTAGTTAACATAAAATTGAATGGAACTAGCAGCACAGAGATAAACACAAACAGTGAGGAGTAATTCTATTTGTCAATGGGAAATTCTGACTCTTGTGTAAGCACAAAGCCTTTTACAATTACATCAAAATAACTTGCACGCCACTGAATTGCAGAGATGCAAATAAATTCATGTTTGTCAACTCCTGTTGTTTGTATGTATGAAAAATTGTGCATTTAATCAGAAATGTATGTTCCAGGTTGAATCAGTATAACTCTTTAAATTACTTTAATACATTAACACATTATTTCACCCTACTCAGTATTTCCTCCTCCATGTCTGTATTAATTTTAGAGACCACTACAATTTCGAGAATAAAGTATTTCAATGCATAATGTAACAAAGGGGGTCGAATAATATTTTAAGCTTCTAGTCAGTCCCACCTGGTCATAAGTCCACCCCCTTCAGAGGCACTTGTTGAAGGCTGCTGCAACTGTCCTTCTTCCTTTCGCTTCTGAAGCTCATCAATCACAGGACTCACTCCTAATATTAACAGGGCACATCGATGGATCACAGAGTTGCAGGCAGCAGTGTATACATCCTGACCCTCAGGAAGGTCTGTGCTGACCCTTCGCTCTTGCTGAGACTGAGGAGGTGGATCATCAGCTCGAGCCCCAGACCCTGCCCCACTGTTCATTCTATCTCGATCTCGGCTACGAGCTACTTCACGGGCTGAGAGGAAACACTGAAAGATTTCTGTAACATGCAACACAAAAACAAGGTCTTAACACATGGGGAGAGAAGAGCAAAGAAAATAACAATAAAAATAGTCATAAAGTTTGGATCAAAACTTACTGAAAGAGGGAAAAATTATTTTTTAGACACTAAATACAGACAGTTACCAAGTTAAAATTATCTTAAATACATGTAAAATATTAAACTTTTCACCAAAAATTGTAATAGGAAATACAAATGCCTTAACAGAATTTAGATTTGATTTATTCTCTTTCTACTCTTATTAATGAGTCAGATCAGTGCTTTCCAAAGTGTGGCCCCAGACCAGAAACATCAACATTATCTGGGTACTTGTTAGAAATGCAAATTACTGGGCCTATCCCAACTCTTCTGAATCAGAAACTGTAGGCATGGGACCAGCAATCTGTGTTTTAACAGATCTTCCAGCTGATTTTGAGGTTCACTAAAGTTTCAAAACCACTGGGTTAGATAAAAATAAACACATATTTCTGAAATGTTCGTGACCTTGGTATGAAAAATGTCAGGTTACAAAAGACACATAAAATTTAAGTTGCATTAGTTATGAAAAGCCCCCTTTCCCCTTCTGAGGTCTATATAATTCCTAACATCTACATTTTGCTGTATCTCAGACAAATTAAAAAAAAGTACAACCTCTAAAGTTCTTTGTTGAAACTGTATATGGTTATAATATACAGTCAAGATTGCCTCCAGACTCAAGTGGCATCACCAAGAATGTCTATCTGATATCAACCCTTCCCAATTCACAAGTGTAAAAAGTCAGTTTAATAAGGTTCTGATGCAGTAAGAGATACTCCTCAATAGGAACATTTTGCTCAAATTTGGAGTGAAAACAGTATTCTTATTGGGAACCCAAGCAGAAAAGTTGGTAAAATACTAGATTCATCTGTTCATACCGAAGTACAAACTTTAAAAATGAATTTAATATGTTTATTTTATAAAATTATTATAGCAATATTTTCATATGCTGTTTTTAGAGTCTCTTATTTCTGTAAAAATCACAGCAACAAACTCAGGAATACAAAGCTGGATATCAGTTAAAGTAATTAAGAGAATGGTCACTGGAATTTGGGGCAGATCTCACTCTAGTTTCAGCTGCTAATAATGGTGGCCATAGGCACACAATTTTGCCTCCTTTAACCTCAGCTTGCCCACCTTTAAGATAGGGTAAGTGTTAGAGTGCATCTCACTAGAGATGGTCGTCAGGATTATCAGCTAATCTACGAGAAGCATTTGAGCTAGTGCTCAGCGGATAATATAGGTGCTCAAAAATCACAGCTGATTTAAAAATTACTACTCTGTGGATGACTACTTGGATGACTACTGCACTTTCTTTACTATAACCAAGGGTTATATTTTGGTACTGTGTTTTCCCCTTTGGACTTTGCTTTCCAGAATTTCTAAACTAACTTTTAAGTTTAACTGCAAAAATTCTTTCAGCCTAGGTTTTCAAGATATAATTATTCTCCTTTCCCATCTCCAATCCCCTTTTTCCTTTTTTTTTTTTCGTGGTTTTTGCTTTGGGGCCACCTCCAAATCATTTTTAGAAGTATGCAGAACACAAATAACTTGATAATAAAATAAGTGTCAAATTGATACATATAGACAATGCTAATACCAAATGCATAGCTAGCCATAATATTTTAGTTTACAAAGCGAATATACATTTTAATTTGAAATAGCCAAATCATACAAAAGATACTAACAAGTGTTTAAAAACATGGATATTTCCTTTTAAACATCTAAATGATTATCTTTAAAAATTATCTGTTGCCTTGGAATATACAAGTATTAAAAGTGTTATTCACTCAGCCAATAGTAGTCTCACATATATTCTTGCTCTCTACTGACAATGGCTATAGTTAGTGGGTGAAATTTATAATTTTAAAAGTATAATATATAAAAAGTAACAAGCTCTCCTAGTAAATGCAGGAAGGGCCTCTCTTCCTCACCACACAGAGGTTAGCCAAGCCTATGGATAAACTGCTAACCTCAAAAACTCTAAGTGACCTTATCTAATCACTCATGGGCATCATTTTATGCATAAGACTCAGTGGAACAGTTATCATTTCTAAAAGCCTGCTTTCAGAGCTTTTCAGCCCAAAACATGCAATCTAATAACTTCAAAAGGTAACTAGCACAGTTTTACTAGCTGACACATTAACTAATGTAAATTGAGATCACCAGTAGAATATCAGATCCTTTCAGAAAAACCATAGAGAAATTTTTGCCTTTCTCTTTTCCAGTCAGTTCCCTTAACATGAAGAATGCCATGAAGTGTATCTGTGAAGTAAGAAGGGTGTACTCACTGCCAGCTGTCATCACTTCATGTTCCCGTTCTTCTTCTTCATCCTCTGGCTCGGGATGCCCCTCTTCCCGGTCTCGCTCTGCCTGTTCTTCCATTTCAGCTTCTTCATCAATGGTCCGGGTAAATGAATGCTCCTGAGGATCAACATCTGCAGAGTCTTGGTTTTCCGAGATCTTAGAGAAACAATCAAAGCTACACTGAATATTTTTTTCAAAAACTTGGAAAACTTTATTAAAACTTGACTCTTTTTATCATGGATAATACTACTAATATCACTAACACATGAATTTTACTACAAAAACCCAAAAGATACACTGGATAAATCTGAAAGATTAAAAAGAACATATGTACACCAAATAGGTACAGACACCTATATGCCCTCCTGTCCCCAGTATTTTGATTAGAATGTCATGTTATAAGTTGATTCAAATTTATATTGTTATTCAGCTATAAGATCCTACAGAGCTGCACCTTAAAATGGGTTGAGTGTAAAATCAAGCTAAAAGGTAATTTAAAAACATGAATTTTTATACCGCCCAGTCTCCCTCAAGCTGTGTATGTTATTATTACTCTCTATAAATGTTTTAACAACTCTAATTTAAAACAGTATTTTTTAAACTTTTTTTTTTTTTTTGGTGAGAACATTTAAGCTTTACTCTCTTAGCAAATTTCAGCTATACAAACAGTATTGTTTTTAATTTTTTTTCTTTACTTTGTTTTCCCCTAAAGAAATTAAAAATCAGAAATCTGATAAGGGCAATTTAATTTTATTTCCCACAGTGGTTCAGCTACTGTGACAGCTACTGGACAGAGTCCTTGCAAAAGATAATAAGAGCCTCAGGGACGCCTGGGTGGCTCAGTCATTGGGTGTCTGCCTTTGGCTGGGATCATGCCTCATATTGGGCTCCTTGCTCAGTGGGGAGTCTGCTTCTCCCTCCCTAGATCCCCCGTGCTTATGTTCCCTCTCTCACTATCTGTCATAAATAAATACAGTACTAAAAAAAAGATATGAGGAGCCTCAGAATCACCTCCCCCACAAATTTTAGTATAAAGCACAAGTGAAAATTTTTATTTAATGCATAATAAATGCATAAATAATAAATTTAATGCATAATAAATATTTTGTGATTGAAAGCCAGTAAATAACCTGAGAATTTCATAGAGCCATCAGACTCATACAAAGTATAAGTCACTTATCCCTATAATATGAAGTTTCAAATCTAGGCCTCAATAAAATGGCAAATTAATACATTTCATGGACTTTCAAAGTCACTAACAAATAGATCCATTAAATCAGTGCATGACAAAAGAATACTATAATACAAATGCAGAGAAAGAGTCTGGTTTTTAAAATCTAAGATCTCAATAACAGTACAAAGCATCTCAGTGGTTTAAAGTAAGCATTTCTGAAGGTGATGCATTATCCAGACTTATAATTACAGGATCATGTTATCAGGATTACCAAGCACTTTACAAATCACCTATTTTTGTTGCAGGAATAATTTCTGGAGCATTCCTCTCTTTCTTTCTTTTTTTTTTTCCTAGAGAGAGAGAGAGAGAGAGAGAGAAAGAGCATGCACAAGAGAGCAAGCAGGGTGAGAGATGGGGTGGGGGGTGTGGAGAGAGAGATAATCTGAAGCAGGCTCCACACCCAGTGTGGAGCCCTACGCTGGGCTCAATCTCACAACCTTAAGATCAAGACCTGAGCTGATAACAAGAAGCAGACTTAACTCACTGAACCACTCGGGCGTCCCACTTCTGGAGCAGTCTTAAGAAAAGGTTTCAATCTTTTTTTTTTTTTTTTAAGATTTTGTTTATTTATTTATTTATTTATTTGAGAGAAGGAGAGAGAGAGAGAGAGAGCACAAGCTGACAAAGGGGGGTCGGGCAGAGGGAGAAGCAGGCTCCCCATTAAGCAGGGAGCCTGATGTGGGACTCAATCCCAGGGCCCTGGAATCATGACCTGAGCTGAAGGCAGATGCTTAACTGACTGCGCCACTCAGGCGCCCTTCAATCTTAACCATCAATTGTGGACAACTCTAATTATGAGAAGGCTCTCTACCTTATATTCAGCTATCAGTGATACCCCATTCAATTGTGACCCTTTGGTGCTAACTATGCCCTGTGGTACAAGAAACAAACTTAATTCCTCTTCTACAGGGAAGCTTTATTTTTAAGGCAGCTATCAATTCAATCCCTTTTTCATTTCCCTAACCTAAACATTTTTGACACTTCCAGTTCTTATATAAGATGACTTTCAGACCTTTCACCAACCCAAGGTAGCTTTTGTTAATGTCCCTCATAAATTATAGCACCCCAAATTAAATATGGTAATTCAAATATGGTCTAATCAGCATAAAATAAAGAAATAATGTTTCATGAGCTTTACACAACTCTACCTGTTATTACTTATACAGCCTATGAATATACAAATTTTCTTAGCAGCCATGTCACTTGATAAATGTGGTTAAATAACCCCCAAATCTTTTGCTTATCTAATTTCTTCACTATATAAAGAAGTATGTACTCAATATTTATTGAGCATCTGCAATAATCAAGGCACATTTCTTCCATCACATAAACCAATATGGAGCTACCTCTCATAGCCTGCAGAAAAACAGAAATTAACTGATTTCCAACTTTACCCATCTGTCTCGTGATGATGACCTGGTCTGAATAAGTTCAAGGTTCTTGCAAGCAAGTAAACGACTTCGAACTTTGTACACACAACGGTACACTTCTGATAAGCTTTTACCAGGTTGATATCTAAATAAAGAACCAAAATAGAAAAGTTACCTAATTTCTAACATCATGAAATCAAATATTTGTCTGAGGATAGTTTTAAGTTACTTGCCGGCTTTCTCCACATGCTTGGCTAAGTAAATTTGTGTGTTTCAGAAGCGCTGCAAGAACAAATCTAGACACGGTGTCCAAGAGTGACTCATTACTTAAAGTTGCACTGTCCCAATCTGAAAACAAAAATGATGCACTGACATTTAAAAGGGCTCAGAAAACAGTTCAGAATAATTTTAATCACTTTAGTAATCCAACATCTGAATGATATCATTTTCCTAAACATTATTTAACAGATGTACCTACTAGATGTTCCTTGTGCTAGGGATGCAGCAGTTAACAAATCTAAGTCTCTGATCTCACAGAGTTTATTTTGTAGCTGAGGCCAATAAATACAAAAATTAGTGTGACAGAAAAGTACTATAGAGAAAAATAAAGCAGTGTGGGATTACTATTTTATACAGGCTGGTTTGCAAAGATCTTGGATAAGATACGGTGAGCAGAGATGTAGATGAAGTCAGGGAAGGTGCCATACAGAAACAGTGTCCCCTCAGAAAAAACTAGTGTAGAGGCCCTGAGACAGGTTCAAGGAGGTCATTATGGTTGGAACAAAGGGTGCATTCACAAGTGGTAGGAGACATTAGAAAGTTTGCTGGAGACCAGATCATCATATAGGGCCTTGCAGGCCACTGCAGGTCCTTTAGATTTTACTCTGAGGTAACTGGGAAGCAACTTAGAAGGCTTTGAACAAAGATACAATATGATCTGACTCGTGTTTTAAAAGGCAGACTCTGACTGTTGAGTGGTGAACTGGACAGGGAGAGCAATAGCAGTACTGGAGTGATTCAGGTGAGAAACAATGGTGGCTCAGACCAAAGCAATAGCAGCAGAAGTAGTGAGAAGTGGTCAGATTCCAAATGTATTTTAAAGGTAGAGTTGACAGGATTTGTTGATTGATCAGATATACGAATATGAGAAAAGCCAAAGTTGACTAGAAACGTACTTAGAATGTTGTTGGCATTTACTGAGACAGGAAGAACACTTCTGGAAAACAAGGAGCTGAAATCAGAAGTATGGTTTTGAGTACTACCTATTAAAGCATCCTTCTGGAGATATTAAGTCAAGACAGAACATATCTGGTATCTGAGGCCATGAAGTAGATATTATGAACACCATAATAAAATGAAATGAATTGGGTAAGAAATCAAAACATTTGGACAGAGATGAGCACATGCAATAGGAAACCAAAATCACAGCATTAGATAATAAGAACTAGGTGGGTGTTTTCTTTAATTCCATGTTAGCATACTAGTACTGGATTTTAAAAATGTAGTATATTCGGTAGATTCCAAATGGGTGTGGGAGGTTTATTGTCTGCTAAACTCTTGTTAATTTGACAGATTTACCATGCTACTTAAAAATAAAGCCAAACAAACAAAAAACACCCACAGAAAATATCAAGCCCCAAGTTAAGTTTTGTTCTTAATCCTTCTTAAAGCTCCTAACTCAAGAGATAAAAATTTTACATCTTGGTTTTCCAGTCATTTCTATATGCTTAGTGAAAAAACTAAACTCAGATTACGTATTTTATAGGCAAAAAAACCCCAAAACCAAAAAACAAACAAATCCTGACAATATAAACATGTCTGATTAAACAAGACTCTTAAACTAGACCCATTTATACTGCAGGGTATCCTTCAGTAAAATGTTTGCCTCTGGATTTATCTTTTACATAAATCTGTTTTCCCACAATAGGTTTGCTTAAAGTGAGATACATACCTAGACTATTTTCCACAAAGAGGAAAAAGAAATTTACATTTTAATGTTATTTGTAAAATACTTTTTCCTATAAAAAAATTGAGTGATCCCTGTGATTTCCTGCTTACATATATTACATATCTATTAGTCAGTATTCTAAGCTATCTCCATATTTACCAACTTTGTCCTCTTCATCTTACCTTTACTAACAGCATAATCCTGCATGCTGATCCAAAGGCTTCGCGCAGGCTCTTTTGAACAACCCAATGCCAAGTCTACATACACAGCAATTTCAGGCCGCAGTTTGTAATCAAAAGGCTTCTGTTCTTCATTGCCTGAAAGAGCTACTTCTAACAGGCAACTCATACATTTATCTAAAAATAATTATTCAAGTGACCAATTTTAAGCCTGAACAATTTTGGTACTATAAATAAAATCTTATCACTTTTATTTAATCCTTATTTAAGAATACATTTCAAACCATTTTAAGAAGATGTACAAAGGTAAAGTCCTTTAACATTTCTCAATGAGAGGTAATATCACCACCTCATCAATCCCCTCCAGAAGGATGTGTGACCAAACATAACCCCCAGGGAGGAGTTCTGGCATTCTGGTAAGTAAGCACCAGGGAAGCTACATGTCCTATGTTTGAAGCACAGGTCTGGAGAACTCTTCTGTTCAAACTGGAATGATGTCCTTACTGAGAAACATGGTACCACTGGGAAAGAGACTAGACAAGAACTTTTTCTTTTTCTAGATTTAAGGAAAAATAATCAGTTAAGTATGACTCGAGAGAGTGAAGATACCATGAACAGTTTCTCTACTGATATTTACATTTGTTTAAGTGGTTTCTAACTTTTTAATGGGACATTTTGGCATTCAGAATTCATTTTCCATTACAAAAAAATACCCAATGATAGGATTGGGGGCTAATACCAAAAGCCAATTTAACCACTAACATAACTGAATTATCCTATATATACAATTTTACAAAGGACAATACGCTTTTCCTAATACATGCAAGTATTTAAACATAAAATAAAACAATTTAATAGCTTCATGATTTTATAATTTTAAAAACTGAAAGATAACAATCAAACTGAAATTTTTTTTATTCATACTAAAAGCCAGTTAATTGACTGAAGTAAGTACACAGAAATATGAGGAAGGTAGACATAAAGATACTTTTGTCCTCAAGAGGACATTTGTAATATCACAGAACTAAACACTGACAGCACTGGAACCATGTTCACAATGTTAAACATTCCTTGAAAAACCATTTTACTTTTCTTGATATAACTGTATCTTAAGTACCAGTCTAGCATTCAAAAACCATGGCCAGAATCACTCTCTGGTTCATAAATGAAATGTTGAATATATACTCTCTATTTGGAAAAGGAAGAAAATCTTCAGCAGCTCTTCTCACTCCCACTCCCCAACCCTCTAAACCCAAAGCAGAATATGTGCTTTTGGTCTTGGTTTCTATTTTTTATTTTCCCTCTCGATTAAGATTTCTCTTGTACTTTCCTTTTTGGGCATTCTCTGAGTCTCTTTCTCTCATCAGAGGAACAATGAATTTTAAGTCAATAAGACCACATAGGCTATCTAATCAGCTCCTTATTTTATGGACCAAAATTATAGGCCCAAGGAGATTAAAGGGCCAATCATAAATAACACAACCAGATCAACTGTTCAAGAACTGGAGAAATCTTCATGTTCAGACAGTCTGAGAGCTAGCCTAGCAGCAAAAAAGACAAATGAGAGATGAGGCAGGAAAGAGAAACCCAAAGGCAACATAAATGGGGAGAAAAAATGTGGAAACATACAAGATAACATCAGCATGAAAGTGGGATAGACAGGGAAGAGAAGGGATTGCCACTCACATCTGGGAGGTGTCTGAAAACTGAACACTGGGAAGTCATGGTAAACTTACAGAGCTTTACATTCTATGAAGCACTTTCATATCCTCCAAACCCCAGAAAACAAGGAATCAAACATATTCCCATTTTTATAAGTTAAATGACTTGCCCCAAATGAGTGATAAATAATGACAGGGTAGGACCAGACCTACACTGCCCTACACAGCACCTACAATGACTACACTGGAGGCTCTTTTCACTACACAGTGCTGTAGGATTTAACTTCTTCTAAGGGCTCCAAGTCACAGTCTCAGATTCCCCCACCCAGCTAATGTTTCACTTGTTTGCTACCAGTTCTCTATTCAGCAAACCCAGAAAAAGAGGTATCTCCAATGTAGATACAAACACAAGCATATATTTTAAACACTGTAGAGAAGCACATTACCTAACTGAGGGGTGTCCATTTCTACACCATCACTAAAAAGTGGTGTTTTCATCCAATATGCAGTGTCCTGTTCCTCTGGAGACACAGGGGAGCCCAGAAGCATACCACCAAGACACCGCCCAATAAGGAGAGCAATTGTTCTTTCCAGATCCACAAGCCACACCCAGGACTGGGCTGGCTGAGGTAATGGCATGCCAGCAGGATCAATCAGTTCTGGCCCTCCTAAAAACAAAATCATTAGTAATCACTTTTTATCTGGTATTCAAGAGTCTCAATCATTCTCATTCCTACTGCACTGCAATAAGAAATGAAGTACCTAATTTTACACTGAAAACATAAATTATAACACTTCCTGTATATATTCTCTTTACTAGGCTAACTTAAAATATATTCAAATGAGTTTGTGCCATCAAATAAAATTTCCCTTTTGGGGGCGCCTGGATGGCTCAGTGGGTTAAAGCCTCTGCCTTCGGCTCAGGTCATGATCCCAGGGTCCTGGGATGGAGGCCCGAATCGGGCTCTCTGCTCAGCAGGGAGCCTGCTTCCTCCTCTCTCTCTGCCTGCCTCTCTGCCTACTTGTGATCTCTGTCCAATAAATAAATAAAAATTTAAAAAAATTTTCCCTTTTGAAGTTACTAATTTTTTTTAAGATTGTATTTATTTATTGGACAGACAGAGATCACAAGTAGGCAGAGAGGCAGGCAGAGAGAGAGAGCCGGGGAAGCAGGCTCCCTGCTGAGCAGAGAGCCCGATGTAGGGCTCGATCCCAGGACCCTGGGATCATAACCTGGGCTGAAGGCAGAGGCTTTAACCCACTGAGCCATCCAGGTGCCCCTTGAGTTACTAATTTTAAGATAAACATTAAAACGGTATATGACAGAGACATCCCAAGGGATTCTATTCCTACTTTTCACTATCTAGATCAAATTTCACAGTAACAGTGAGTACTTGAGGCAGCTCATCCCTCCAAAATCAATATAAGAATTGATCCAGTAAAATGACACTTATTATTGTTTAATATTTTTAAGGCCCGAATTAAGAACTGTCTTGCACTGAAATCAAGACCCATGACTTATTATACACCTGTTTTTAAAAGCTGTTCACTTAAAAAAGAAAAACTATGCTTAGCCATAAAGATAGGTACAGAGGGGCACCTGGGTGGCTCAGTGGGTTAAGGCCTCTGCCTTCGGCTCAGGTCATGGTCCCAGGGGCCTGGGATCCAGCCCCACATCAGGCTCTCTGCTCAGCAGGGAGCCTGCTTCCCCCTTTCTCTCTCTGCCTGCCTCTCTGCCTACTTGTGATCTCTGTCTGTCAAATAAATAAATAAATAAAATCTTTAAAGAAAAAAAAAAAAGATAGGTACAGATGTCAATCAAATCATTAAAGAAAAAAACAAGAAGATTAACACGTCCAAAAACTGGTTATTTAAGAAGACTGATAAAACAGACAAACCTCTAATAAAAGATGGCATAAATTCAAAAATTAGGACTAAAAAATAGGATGAAACCACAGTCACACTAGGGATTTTTAAAAAACCGTTAATGAATACTATTAACAATTTTATGCCAATAAATTTGAGGGGCCGTTGGGTGGCTCGGTCGGTTAACCATCTGCCTTCAGCTCAAGTCATGATCCCAGGGTCCTGGGACTGAGCCCACCAGACTCTCCCCGCTTAGCAGGAACTCTGCTTCTCCCTCTCCACTGGCCTCTCCCCCAGCTCATGTTCTCTCTCACATTCTCTCTCTCAAATAAATAATAAAATCTTTAAAAATTTTTTTTAAAAATGAAGATAACAAAATAACATTTTCTGGAAAGATATCAACTTCCAAAATGGATTTGAAAGGAAACAAAAAAGCTAGAAAAGAACAGTAACAACTAAGGAAAGAAAACTAATATAAAGTCTATCTAAATGCCAGGGCCAGGTGGTTTTACAGATAAACTTCTAAACGTTCAGAAACAGATAACCTCTGTCTTACATAAATAATTTCAGATAAGCAAAGGAAAAGAAGGGTAGACTCCAAAATGATGCTATGAGGTTAGCATTAGCATAACTGTGGCAGTAAAAATGACATTAAAATAACACAAAAATAGGAAATTATAGAAAAATATCAGTTATGAGAACACAGATGCAAAAATCCAAAATAAGATGATACCTAACTTACCTAATACAAAAAGAGTGAATCTTAAAAAGCTCTGAGATGCTTTAGAAAAACAAGAGTAAACCTGGAAAGGCTCCATATAAAACCTGATTAACAACCTCCTATAGTTGTAACCTTGACACTTGACTTATCTAAACCCAGTGTCATAGAACCATATAATGTTAAAGTAAGACAGGTCCTCATTGTCATCTTGTCCAATTCCAATACTTCCAGAAGAAACGAAGGCTTAAGAAATTATAAGCAACCTGCTCTAGATAATACAGCCAAGTCAATAGCTTTAAGCTGTAGTCCAGGATTCTTTCTAATGAAACATGTGGTGGGCTCACTTGAAAGGTTTTTAAGACTTAGTAATTAAACTCCTTTGATAGCCTTATGATAGATTTTAATGGAAAAACACATTAATGTTTTCTAGACATAGTACTTTAAGCTATATCCAAATGAGTATCAAAATCATTTTATAAATTAAGACTGATTCAAGTGTCATACCTAAAGTTAGAATGCTATTTCCTATGAAGTTCCTTAAAAAAAAAAAATCCATCCACATACAGATTCCCAATTTCCATCTTCTACATTCAGTTATCTATAAATCCAATCAAAATACTAAATATTTTACTGTCAGAGATTTAAAACTAAAGATCTTTTCGTTTAAGAAATAGAACTTTTTAATCAAATCAATCCACTGATTGTAAAATGTGTCACTACGCTGCTGATTGAACTGTGAAAGAATGCTTTCCTATTATCCAATGTAAGATGTATCCTAATTTTTTTTTTTAAAGATTTTATCCATTTATTTGACAGACAGAGATCACAAGTAGGAAGAGAGGCAGGCAGAGAGAGAGAGGATGAAAGCAGGCTCCCCGAGGAGCAGAGAGCCCGACGTGGGGCCTGATCCCAGGACCCTGAGATCATGACCCAAGCCAAAGGTAGAGGCTTTAACCCACTGAGCCACCCAGGTGCCCAGATGTATCCTAATTTCAATGATGTGAAAATTTGAAATAAAACATGTCTCAGAATCAATGAAATATACTACTCAAACCTAATGACCATATAAAGACCCTACTTAGGACACTGTTACATATGAGCAACTTTCTGAGTTTTCTCATCTCAGTCGCCCTTAAGGCTGAAAATTCTTAGACCATAACAACCCTACCTTTTGATTATGTAAAACACCCGAGTATCAGATATGACCTACCTAATGCATGCAAGAGGAATGATTTTTCCCAAAAGCCTTACTTGTTGTTTTACTATGCTTACTTACCATGAAGAGGCCACTGTAACTCTTGGTCTTCTAAAAGAGCAGCAGCTGGCAGGAGTCTATTAAGGCAATCAAGAGGTGGCAACAAGTCGAGGAGGTAACTCAACAGAGGCCGTGCCACTGACACGGGGAGTAACAGTAGAGAGTTAACAATCTGGCAAAGCATACTGCCTGCAGCTGAGACGTATATCACATCTATGGAGGGTAAGAAATTCAACATGGATCAATTGTTTCAAATTTAAAAAAGAAAAAACCTAAAAAATACTATTTTAGTGTAGAACTAGAGTATACTAATTAGATAACTCCTTGTTGAACATGTACCTGGTAGGTGATATTGTATTGGTATTTACTCATTTTCAGAAAGTACCACCAACAGACACTTTGTGGGAAAGCATATAGATCCCTGTGCCAACAAATTCAAAGGATTATAGCTGCTTCCCTTAAAATGCATTATGAATGTCTCATTCACAAATTTACCTTCATTTTTAGATTTACTCAAGAAATATTTATTAAGTACAACATACCAGGCACTGTCCTAGGTGAAAGGCAGACAGACATGAACAAAGAGCTAAAAATTCCTACCCTCATGATCTTTACATAGTTTTTTAAACCAAATTTACTTTAAAAAAAAATAAGATCACTTCAAAACACCTGTATTTTTAATCTCTATTCGTTTTAAATTCACTTTATTTCTGTATTTCATTGTATTTGGGGCAGGGAGGACCATCAGAGATGAGTTCCATTTGAAGAGATTAAATTTTAAATACCTGTGAAAGGACAAAATGAAGGTGTCTAGTAAGCAACGGTTTTAGTTTCTCAGTTTCCTTCTTTATTGAGTTGGGGAACTTCAGAGATAAGGAAGTTGCCGAGAGACATAATGAATTTTAGTTGCCTTTGAGGCAACCAAGAAAATACACCCAACAGTAACTAGAAAAGCTTTGGTGTGAAAAAGAGTTCTCAGCCAGATGCAGATATGGAAATGAACACACATGGGGTAGAAAGGAAATGGGACGAGATCAGATCATTCAGGGAGAAAAAAAGGGTTGAAGGCAAAATTGAGAGGATCTTAAACATTGAAGGGCATGTCCAACGAAAAGAGCTTATAGGAAACGACTGAAAAAAAGTGATCAGAGAGATATGAGGCAAAACAGGATTGTGACTACACAGAAACCCAAGAGAAGAAAGTATTTCAAGAAGGAAAGTGGGACACTGGCAAATGCTGAAGAAAGGTAGAGAAATAGCAGATAAAAATTCACTTTATGCCATTTAAAACTAATCTTTATTTTTTTATTATGTTCAGTCAGCCAGCAAATTAATCTTTTTGAGTATCATTGAAACACCTTTAAATTAGGGCTCCTTCGTGTCAATTAGCATCTTTCAAGATCAGTCATTATCCATCACTGTTACCATCACCCCAAACCCAAATCAAAGGGATCTTTAATAGGAAGGAGACTGAAGACCATTCCTATTCCACTCAGAAGTTTCAGGTCTCTTAAGGCTTTGGGAAGGCTAAGAATTTCTCCTTTACAACCACTGATTAAATGTCAAATCCAGTACCAAACACACCTCTTAATTTTTCTCCAACGCTGCCATTCCAAGGACTTTCTTTGAGCAAATTTGCAGAACGTGAATAAATATCTGTGGCATGAGGCAACAAGAGCTGAAGATGTTTATGAAGCAGCGCCACACTGCTTGAGTTCTGGGGGATAAAGTTCTTAAATTACTACTGTGAAAGAGTCAAGGTCCAGAAATATCATGCTTACCCAAATATCTGAGTTTCAAGGTCCCTGGGAGATGATCATAAAAGGCAAAGAATCACATACCTCACTAATGCTATTGATATGGCAAAATGCCAGCAGCTGTTTCTGCAGTGAACACAGTAGTTCATGAAGATGAGCAGGCTGACTGTTTTCTGAAGATGATGTTCCAAGTAGAAATTTATCACTATTCTTTTCTAGCTCTCCAAAGGCTTGATCCTAAGATGATATATAAATGAAGATTATATTTGAAGTACTTGGAAATGAAAAGTCAAGGCCTACCATAAATGATTCTGATTTAAGAAGCCATTGTCTCCTTTTCCCCTTATCAATCTTTAAATCTTTGCGCTGCTGTTACTAGCTATTAGCAAAACTTGTTAATTTCAATATGTTATGTTAATTTCAATATGTTTTACCACTCAAAAAAAAGTAATATACGTTTCACTACAGAAACTTTGAATATAGAGAAAACAATACAATACCCACAGACAACATACTCCATCTTTTGAAAAAATTGCTTTCCACAGCTCTTGTATAAAGGTTTTGTTTTCACATGGTTGTGAAAGGACACAACTGAACATTTGAACCCAATTCTCAGAAATTAGTTTCTGATTATAAAAGAAGTGATATCAACTATATTTAAATTAAAAAATACGTAGAAAAAAAGGAAATGGACTAAAGAGACATGACAACTAAATACAATGTGTGATCCTGCATTTGAGGGAGGGGCTGCTATAAGGCACTTTTTTTTTTAAGATTTTATTTATTTATTTGATAGACAGAGATTACAAGCAGGCAGAGAGGCAGGCAGAGAGAGAATAGGAAGCAGGCTCCCTGCTGAGCAGAGAGCCCAATGTGGGGCTCGATCCCAGGACCCCGAGATCATGACCTGAGCCAAAGGCAGAGGCTTTAACTCACTGAGCCACTCAGGTACCCCAAGGCACTTTTTTTTTTAAAGATTTTATTTCTTTATTTGACAGAGAGAGAAGGAGAAGCAGGCTTCCCACAGAGCAGGGAGGGAGATGCAGGGCTCGATCCCAGGACCCCGAGATCATGACCTGAGCCAAAGGCAGACGCTTAACCAACTGAGCTACCCAGGCACCGCTATAAAGTATATCATTAAGACAATCATAAAAATGTGAATATGGATTGTATATTAAATTGTATCAATGTTAAATTTTCTGAATAATTGTTCTATTATTATGTAAGAGAATGCCCTTCTTAAATACAAGCTTAAGCATTTAGGAATAGTCAGCATGGCATCTATACTCTCAAATGATTTAGAATAAGAGACAGACAGAGATGGTAAAGCTAATTTCGGTGAAGAGTAGAGGGAATTCTCTAATTCTTGAAACCCTTGTGTAAGTTTTAAATTATTTCAAGTTAAAAATATTTTTTAAAGGGATGCCTGGGTGGCTCAGTTGGTTAAGCGGCTGCCTTCAGCTCAGGTCATGATCCCGGCGTCCTGGGATGGAGTCCCACATCGGGCTCCTTGCTCAGCAGGGAGCCTGCTTCTCCCTCTGTCTCTGCCTGCCACTCTGTCTGCCTGTGCTCACTCCCGCTCTCTCTCCAACAAATAAATAAATAAATAATCTTAAATTAAAAAAAAATATATATGTATATATGTATATATATATATATATTTTTTAAAAACGTTCTTGGGGCGCCAGGGTGGCTCAGAGGGTTAAGCCTCTGCCTTCAGCTCAGGTCATGATCCCAGAGTCCTAGGATCGCAGAGTCCTCTCTGCATAGCAGAGAGCCTGTTTCCCCCGCCCCTGCCTGCCTCTCTGCCTACTTGTGATCTCTGTCAAATAAATAAAATCTTAAAAAATAAATAAAAATTAAAAAACTGTTCTTGCAAAAAATTTAGAAAATAACAAAACCTTATTTTTTTTTTAAAGATTTTATTTATTTATTTGTTAGAGAGAGAGAGAGAGCGAGCACAGGCAGACAGAGAGGCAGGCAGAGGCAGAGGGAGAAGCAGGCTCCCTGCCGAGCAAGGAGCCCGATGTGGGACTCGATCCCAGGACGCTGGGATCATGACCTGAGCCGAAGGCAGCCGCTTAACCAACTGAGCCACCCAGGCGTCCCAACAAAACCTTATTTAAAAATATTATTTAGGGGGGCCTGGATGGCTCAGTGGTTAAAGCCTCTGCCTTCGTTCGGCTCAGGTCATGATCCCAGGGTCTTGGGATGGAGCCCTGCATTGGGCTCTCTGCTCAGCAGGGAGCCTGCTTCCCCCTCTCTCTCTGTCTGCCTCTCTGCCTACCTGTGATCTCTGTCTGTAAAATAAATAAGATCTTAAAAAAAAAAAAAAAGCCTTATTTAAAAACAAGTTAAAATCACCATTTAGCCAAATAAAATCACTATTGAGATTTTTTAGTGTATTTCTTTACTTTTTGTGTGACTTTTGCATTTTTTTCATAATACTACATGTTGTTTTTAATCTTCTCTTTTCTAACAGATTTGTAAGCATTATGTCTTCACAAACGATGGGTATATAAATTTTAAGAGTCATAATATTCCCTTGAGTAAATTATGTACCATAATTTACCTAGCCATTTTAGATATTTAAGTTGTTTAAAATTTTGTATCTTATAAAGATGTGATGAACATCTTTATGCATAAAGTATGGTCTATGTTTACAACATGCAAGACAGAGTCTCAGAACATTTTAAGGCCCTTACTTATATAAGCTGCCAAATAAGCACTGCTATAGACTGAATGTTTGTGTCACTCAAAATCCCTATGTCGAAATGCCATCACATTCGGAATTATGTCGAAACCTAATCCCGAATGTGATGGCATTTGGAGATGGGGCCTTTGGGAATCTGGATTTCCCACCTCTTTAATAGTGAGGTATGTCTGTGTTGTCCAAAAGCCACCCAGTCTATGGTATTCATATGGTATGGTATGGTTTATAGCAGCCCAGAGAAAAGAAGACAAGCATCACCATTTCAAAATCTTATAATATGACAGGGGCGCCTAGGTGGCTCAGTCACAGTTAAGTGTCTGACTCTTGATTTCGACTCAGGTCATGATTTCAGGGTCATGAGATAGAGCCCCATGTCAGCTTCCATATTGGGCATGGAGCCTGCTTGAGATTCTCACCCTCACACCTCTCTCTTCCGCGCCTCCCCCATCCTCCCATCACACACACTGTCTCTCATTTAAAAAAGAAAAAAGTAAAAGAACATGACAGATTTCTTTAGAAACAATAATTTATGATTTTCACCCAAAAGCATTAGTATTTTATTTCCATTTCCATATAACATACACATCTACCCCAGCCCTAATGATATTAGAAAGGCATTATTTTTCACTAATTTTATCTTTAATTGTAGTAAAATTTTTTGAATATTCAGCTCAACAGTATCTCATGTGTTCACACCGTTGTGCACATGGTGCTTTTAATTGTATAAATGCAAGATTACATCTTCTTTTGTAAGAAGGACAAATAAAAGCATTAAGAAAGCTCTGACTCGGGGCGCCTCGGTGGCTCAGTGGGTTAAAAGCCTCTGCCTTCGGCTCAGGTCATGGTCTCAGGGTCCTGGGATCGAGCCCCACATTGGGCTCTCTGCTCGGTGGGGAGCCTACTTCCTCTCTCTCTCTCTCTGCCTGTGTCTCTGCCTACTTGTGATCTCTGTCAAATAAATAAATAAAATTTTCAAAAAAAAAAGAAAGCTCTGACTCAAGGAGACTAGATTCTTGCCAAAAGTACACAGAGCAGCTACGCAAGGAGGTGCCCTAAAGATGTACCACTAATTACCGGGCAGCAGCTTCTAAAGCTGAAGGCAAAACTATCAAATCACAGTAACTGGAGGATATTTTCTTTCAAAGGACAAGTGCATCAAACTATATATGTAGTGTTAAGAATCCCATCCATGGGCTTCACACTTGATAGTGATAGCCAGTCTACTTTAAGAGAAAGGCACTTCATGCCGGGCCAATATTCCTTACAACTTTGGAAAAAAATGTTCTGTCAGTAACAAAGGACATCATGACATTGTTCCCCTTCCATGTGCAGCCAAATATCAGATCAAATTTATATTCTTAAATCTGAAAGAAGGTAAATATATAGGCCCAACTGTCATTCAGATTTAGCCATCTTTTAATGTGGACAAATAGAACACTAAGACTTGTACAGAAGAAGATACAGATCTGACTCTGATGAGGTCTAGGAGACAATATGAAAGGATACACACACCATTCAAAGTTAAGTCGCACAGTATACCTTGTCTCTAAAAATTGCTGAAGCTTACTAAGTTAAAATTACATGGGTTAAATAGGGTTATTTGGGTAAGACTTCCCTGAAGTCATAGATTAGTAGAGCAAGCTGGAAACAGATAATGCTATGCCCATGAGCCCAGATGAGTGGTGTGTAAGCCAAATGATAAAGGCTCTGAAGGAGTTTTAATTTACTACAATGAGGTTAGTCCAGCAGTAAGATGCAAAGAGACCAGCAAAAAGTGACAATAACTACAATACTGCTATTAGCATTAGGTCATGAATGTTGTAGGTTAGAACCCATAGAAATGTGGGGGTGGGGGGGCGGGTCTAAGAAACACTTAGGAATTAAGAGCATCCTAACACAGGGAAAGCTGTAGTGTCCATTGTCTTCTCTCCTACTGACCAGCCTATTCCCACTAAGTACCAGCCATACTATAATTATAGGATTATAACTGGTAAGGTTATTCCCTTCCTCATTATTCTTCTCTTGCAAAATATTGATGACAATTTTTATTTGTTATTCTTGAACATTAACGTAAGAAACACTTGGTAAAATTCTAAAAAAAAAATCTTTTTGGGATTCTCAATTACAAGTCATTTAGCTCCTACAATATTTCAGAAGATCTGACACATGTGTTCTGCCTCTGGGGGGAGTAGAGTCTAGAGTTTTATTTATTTTATACATATTTAGATGTCAAACTACCTTAACCTGAAGCCATCCCTACCCCCTCCAAAAAAGAAACACACACCAAAAAAATCCAAGCTTTTTTCTTTTTTTAACTACAAAGAAAAAGAGCAACTTACTGTGTAAAATCCTAAATTTCTTAAGAGAGTCTTCATCAAAATTTCCGCCAGATGGGTGTCTGGATGGCAGCTCGGAGTGCCGTAAGGTTGATCTGACAGGTTTCCATAGCCAGTACACACAGAAGAGAGGTCAGCAGCATCAGAGGGTGAGCTATAGCCAAGTAAGGAAGCTACATGGGTATGATCTTGCAAACTTGTCAGAATGATATCCAGTTGCATTCTCTAAAGAAAAATTTTTCATCAATGAAATAGGTACAAATAATTGGTTTAAAATGCACTTAGAAAGGAAAAAAATAATCCCACTTAATATCCTGATAATTTAGGAAGTGTATAATTAAAAGAAAAGCTATTCCACTGATACCATTTGGAAAAACGTAACTTACAGCATTTTATTCCTTCTTTTACTAAAACACCCAAAACTCTAAGCAAAATGGTACTCTCTGCATAACGATTTTAGGACTTACAAGAGTAGAAAATGTCAATAGATAAATTATACTATATTCTTCTATAGGATTATCAATGTAACTATTTATTCTAGTATTTAAAATAAATCACCTGAAATCTAAACTACTGAAAACTACTCATTGGAGGCTACTGTGGATATTACATTGCCAATGAGAACCACTTTTCCCCTGAAACCTGTAACTCTACAATTGATAGTTTTATTTGGTTGAACAAATGTATTTATGTTGATGTACATAAGATCTTAAAAATGGAAAGAATAAGCACATTCATGCCCTCAACTACATTTTTATTAACAGTCATCTTCTTTTACTTTTTCATATATAAGCAATCTCAAACAACGTTCTGGGTATGGAACAAATAGTAGCACAGTACCTTGACTTCAACTTAGCACACTATAAACTGAAATGTGTCTGGTTTGATAGTATAAGCAACAAATTATTAAATTTTAATAATTAGCCCCAAATTATTTAATAGGTTATCACTTGCTTCACATTCATTAGAATTCTGGGAACTCTTCCAGCAAAAAAAAAAGAAAGAAAGAAAATATTAAATATTAGGATTTACTAAACCCATAAAGTATTATCCCATGAACACACGGTAATCAATAGCTTTATTTCCCCCTCAGTCTACTGCAGTGTCTGTGATATTACTAGCTTACTTAGATACCATGCAAAGGCTCACCTGTCCTTTAGATAAACTTTCCCATCTATCAGGTCCTTGGGGTAAAAGAGAATGAAGCAATTCCATACGTTCTCGTAATGGAGGTAATAGCATGGTTGCTCCCACTGACAAAGTTTCAATTACCACCTAGTATCAAAAAAAGAAAAGTGTATTTACTGCCTACTTTTTATCTTTCTAACAAAACACATGAAAAATAAATGCACTGGAGCACCTGGGTGGCTCACTGGGTTGGACCTCTGTTTTCAGCTCAGGTCATGATCTCAGGGTCCTGGGATCAAGCCCTGCACTGGGCTCTCTCTATCTGGCGAGGAGCCTGCTTCCACATACACACACACACACACCGCCCCACCTCTCTTACTTGTGATCTCTGTCTGTCAAATAAATAAATAAAATCTTTCAAAAAAAAAAAAAAGGAAAGAAAAATAAATGCACTACCAGGATCATGGAAGTCTGAAGGTAGATCACAGAAGTCTGAAGAAAGCGACATGAAAAAAAGAAAGCATGCAATCCTTTAGATGTCTTTAAGTAGACTAGAATACATATTTTGAATTTGCCACTAATAGCTAATCATCATCCAACAAATATTTAGTATTGACTCTATTAACATTGGGCCTGGTAAGACTCTTCGCAATGTGCTATAGATGCAGAAATGAACAAGCCAGACAGGGGCTCCTGGGTGGCTCAGTGGGTTAGGCCTCTGCCTTCAGCTCAGGTCATGATCTCAGGGTTCTGGGATCGGGTCCCGCATCAGGCTCTCTGCTCAGCAGGAAGCCTGCTTCCCTCTCTCTCTGCCTGCCTCTCTGCCTACTTGTGAACTCTCTCTCTGTCACGTAAATAAATTCTTTAAAAAAAAAAAAGTCCTGCTTTCATAAGCCTATAGTCTAATGGGAAAGAGACCCTGAGGCAAGTAATTATAATTGTGAAAGGAGTCACATATTAGTAAAAGGAAAGTAAAAGGATGTACAAACTTGAATGAACATACACAAAGATAACTAACATGGCCTATGGGCTCATAAAAGGTCTTCTGAGAATTAGGCATTTAGGTTAAGAATTTTATTTTATTTTATTTTATTTAAAGATTTTATCTATTAGGGCACCTGGATGGCTCAGTCGGTTGGCTACCTGCCTTCAGCTCAGGGCAGGAGCTCAGGGTCCTGGAATGGAGACCCGCATCAGGCTCCCTGCTCAGCAGGGAGTCTGCTTCTTCCTCACCTCCCAGCTCATGCTCACTTATGCTCTCTGTTGCTATCTCTGTCTCTCTCTCTGTCTCTCTCTCTCTCTCAAATAAATAAAATCTTTAAAAAAAAGATTTTATTTATTTATTTGAGAGAAAAAGAGACAGAGGGCATCACAGAGAGTGAGCACGAGTTGGGGGAGAGGGAGAAGCAGGCTTCCCAATGAGCAAGGAGCCCAAAGTGGGGCTCAATTCCAGGACAACAGGATCATGACCCGAGCTGTAGGCAGACGCTTAATCGACTGAGACACATATGTGCCCCTAGGTTAAGATTTTTAAAACAAGAAGAACTTAGATCTACAAACATCCAGGTAGCTATTAAGAACAACTGCATTGTCTTAGGCCTCATAATTTCTCAGGGTCATAGCTTCTTTATCAGTAAAATGAGGGTGTTGGACTAGAAAAAATAAGCACTCAATGATTAAGAGCTCCTGTAAATTTAGAATGAAGAAATTTTAAAAACTTCAATAGAAGGTTTAGAATATAAAATTAAATTTCTCATACAGTAGTTGGAGGAAAATGGAGAACAGGGAAAAAAACACAAGAAAAATTAAGAGGACTCATCCAGGAGGTCCAGTATCCCAATAAGGAGTTCCAGAAAGAGAAAACAATGAAGAGGAAATCAATATACATGATACTCCAAGCAACTTCTTAAAACTGAAGACTATGAGTTTAGAAATTAAATGGGTCCACCCAAGCATAAGCCACAATGGTTAACAACAGACCCACATCAGTTTCTATTATTTTGAAATATGAGAACACAAAGGACAAAAAGAACTTGCTACAGAACCCTGGGAGAAAAGCAGATTTCCATGCAAAGGATAAAAACTTGAACACTGATTTTTCTGAGTAATAACACTGAAAGTTAGAAGACAATGACTTCTACGGGAGAAAGAGTTCTTAACAGGAAAATGGATTTAGATTAGAATTCTACCCCCTCAACTATTCATGAAGTTACTCAATTCACAAACTACTTCATTGTGAGTATATTTTCAAGGAATATTTTTCCTACCTACCCTCTCTCAGAAGCTACTAACAGAGATAAAAAACCAGCAGACACCACCTTAACCAAGTGATCACAGTCAAAATCTCCAGTTAACAAGACACGCCAATACCATGAACCCCATGATGTGGTGTATGGAGGACACAGCATCATTTCTGTGGCATTCTTGCCAAAAATGCATAACCTCAATCCAATCATGAGAAAACAACAGAGATATTCAGTAAAATAACTGACCATGACTCAGAAATTGTCTAGGTCATGAAAGACATGGAAAAAAATGAGAAATTGTGACACAGACTGGGGAGAAACAACAATTAACTGTAATACAGGATCCTGAATAGGACTCCTCAAAAGAACAGAGACATTACTGGAAAACTGATCAAATTTCTAATAAGCTGTTTAGTGTAATGAATAGTATTAAGCTAATGTTAATTTCTTGGTTTTGATAATTGTATTGCAGTTATGTATGACATTAGCATTAGGGGAAGCTGAGTGAGAAAACTAGTTTTTTTTTTTTAAAGATTTAATTAATTTATTTATTTGACAGGCAGAGATCACAAGTAGGCAGAGAGGCAGGCAGAGAGAGAGAGGAGGAAGCAGGCTCTCCGCTGAGCAGAGAGCCGGATGCAGGGCTTCATTCCAGGACCCCGGGATCATGACCTGAGCCCAAGGCAGAAGCTTTAACCCACTGAGCCACCCAGGCACCCCGAGAAAACTGTTTTTTATGCAACTTTTCCTTAAGTCTGCAAATGACTCAAAATAAAGCATTTAAAAAGAAACAAACAAAAAAAAGCAACAGTGAGTGCTACAAACAGATTAAGTTCCTAGAAGTTTCAGAGATAAGGAACAGAAACAGCTTTGTACATATCCTGAGGATTCATCTCTGAAGGACTCCCCTAATAGAGTAACTACCAAGGACAGTCAAGGAATAAATAAACAATTTCTAAAGATAATTTTTAAAGTTTACTTTCCTTATTTTATTCCAGTACTTTTTGACCTTTTAAAAATACTACACTATCATTCCTGATAAATACCGAAATAACAAAGTTCCCATTCACCACCAGGTTAATATTTCTTCTACCACATGCCAGGGATATGTCTGTCCAGCCGAAAAATCATCTTTTGTTGATATGTAATTCACATGTCATAAAATTCACCTTTTCTTCCCCTAAGTATAAAATTCACTGGTTTAGTATATTCACAGAGTTGTATAACCATCACCCCATTCTAATTTTAGGACATTTTCATCACCCCAAAAAGAAATTTTGTGTCTATGAGCAGTCACTATCCCCAAATAACCCTCCTCTAACCCCTAACAACCAATTGATTTACTTTCTCTATGGGTTTGCCTACTTTATACATTTCATATACATACAACCATATAATATATGGCCTTTTGTGACTGGCTTCTTTCACTTACCACAATGCTTACAAGGTTCAGTCATGCTATAGCATGTTATCAGAATCTCCTTTCTTTTTACTCCTGAATAAGATTATCCTGGTACAGACATACCACATTTAGTTCATTCGTTCATCACCTGACAGACATTTGTTTATTCCACTTTTTGGTTATTATAATTAATATTGCTATGAACATTCCTATACAAGTTTTTAAGTGAAAAATTCTCTCAGGTACAGACCTAGGTGTGGAAATGCTATACATTATATGGTAACTTAACATTGAACTATTCAACCTAGGTGTGGAAATGCTATACATTATATGGTAACTTAACATTTAACTATTCAAGGAACTACCTACTTTTGAAAGCAGATATAGCATTTTACATTAACACCAGCAATATACAAGAGTTCCGATTTCTCTACATCCTCACTAACACAATCCTGTCTTTTTGATTATAGCCTCTAAGTGGGTGTGAAGAGTGTTTCACTAAGACTTTGATTTGCATTTCCCTAATGACTAAGACTGTTGAGAATTTTTTCATGTGCTTGCTGGCTATATGCATATTTTCTCTGGAAACATGTCTACTCAAAATTCTTTGCTCATTTTCGAAGTTGAGTTATTAAAAATAAATAAAGTTGGGTTACTTAGCTTTTTATTATTGAGTTGTAAAGATCCTTTATATATTCTGGAAACTAGAATTTTTTTTAAAAGATTTTATTTATTTATTTGAGAGAGAGTGAGCCAGAGAGAGAGCATGAGCAGGGGAAGGGGCAGAGTCAGAGGCAGAGGCAGAGGGAGAAGCAGACTCCCCTCTGGGGTAGGGGAAGACCCAGGACCTAGATTCCAGGATCATTGCAGGATAATGAACTGAACCAAAACCAGATGCTTAACACCAACTGAGCCACCCAGTGTCCCTGAAAACTAGAATATTATCAGACATAGGATTTACGAATATTCCTATGAGTTTTATGTTCATTTTCTTGATAATGAGCCTTGAGGCATAAATGTTTTCCATTTTGATGAAGTCCAACTTATCTCTCTCTCTTTTTTGGTTGCCTATGCTGTCAATGTCATATCTAAGAAACTATTGCCTAATCCAAGGTCATAAAGCTGATGGATGAGTGGATAAGCAAAATGTGATATATACGTACAACAGAAGATTATTAAGAGTTAGAAAGGAAGGAAATTCTGACACATGGTACAATATGGATGAACCTTGAGGACATTATACTAAATGAAATAAGCCAGTCACAAAAAGACAAACAATTTCAGGATTCCATTTATATGACATATTCTGAGTGTGAAAAATCAAAGAGACAGAAAGTAGAATGGTGGCTACCAGAAGCTGAAGAAAGGGGAGAATGAGGAGTTATTGTTTGATGGGTACAGAATTTCAATTTTATAAGATGAAAAGAATTATGAAGATGGGTAGTGGTGATGGTTGAACATTATGAATGTATTTAATACCACTAAACTATATTTAAAAGTGGTTAAGGTAGGGTGGCTCAATCAATTAAGCATCCAGCTCTTAATTTTGGCTCAGGTCATGATCTTAGAGTTGTGAGATCGAACTCTGCATTAGGCTCCAAGCTGGGAATGGAGCCTGTTTGAGATTCTTTCTCTCTCTCTCTGTCCCTTCCCATCCCCTCTCCCCCTCTCTCTCTCAAAAAAAGAAAAGGTTAAGATAGTAAATTTTATGTTATATGTATTTTGCCATAATAAAAAATAAAACTGGGTCTCTGTCCTCAGAAATGTAACCTCTGGTGGAAGAGATAGACATGTTTGTGAACAGACAACTACAATACAATGTGATGAAATGAGGAGAAACCTAACCTAGCAGGGGAGCAGGGAATGAAAGGCTTCCCCAAGAAGACCTTTGTCTTAAAGGACGAGTTAACCAAAAACATTTATTCCCACCAAGAAAAGGAATAAGGGAAAGAACATCCAATTGAAGTTTTCCAATATATGGTTATGTATATGAGATACAACTTTAGGAAAGATGTGGCTTGAGATACAGATTCCAAGTCCTATATGTTTACCTCTTGAATTTCATCTGGGACAGTTGAATCCATCAGTCTGAAAAGCAAATTTCGAAGTGGACCTGCCTGTCTCCCAAGAATGCTGGTAGCGACCCCTCCCGCAAGTGCAAGAGCAAGATGATTTGAAAGCAGCTTCAGGCACAACTTGAGGAAATTGTGGTGTTCCCTGAAACCAAACAAATTGCTGTGAACTTCTGGAACATAAAAGAGCATGTGCTATCCAGTTTGGGCAACATTTTTTTCTCTTTAAAAAATTTTGTCAAATTATGACCAATAGTGATTTTTAAAATGTAATTCATGAAATCATGGGTAACTTTTCCTAAAGGTCATTATCAATAAGTACCTAAGTTTAGCTCTTTTTTAGATTCTAAAGAAGTTTAACATAATTGAGGGGAAAACAGAACAAAAAAGAAAAGTCAATCTCAAAATGAATAATTAATAGATACACGCACATACACACACACCAATATACATATATATAACATACCTTGATGAAGGGAAAGGGAGTGGGGGAATCTCACTGTTTATTTTATCACAGTATCTCTCAAGAAAAGAACGCAGGTGTGAGAAGGTACTCTCTTCAAGATCTACACAATAAGGTCGGTGCCATGCAACAACTTGTCTAGATAGAAGCGTAAGAAAATCATGTAATAGCCTTAACAGAGGAATTTTCACATATGATCGAAAACAAAATTTAAACCATTAATAAAGATGAAAGATTTCAACAAAATATAGAGAAGGCCTTCTTGATTATAAAAGTTAAAACCCTTCATTTTATCAACCAAGGAAAACCAAGAATTTGTCATCCCTAGAGTTCTTCAAAAAGAAAACATATAGACCCAACCTGCTTTGGAAGGTTGGATATTCACTCACTTAAAGGCAAAGATCTGAGCCATAGGATCTACTACAATCTTCTGGTTCTAAGGGTCTATAAATTGTGTATTTCATATTAAGAAAAACAGCCTGACTCTGTAGAACAGGAAACTGAAAGCTATTAAAAGAAAAACTCCTGGGACACCTGGGTGGCTCAGTCAGTTAAGCATATAACTCTTGGTGTTAGCTAGGACATGATCTCATGGGATATGAGATCAAGCTCCACATCAGGCTCTGCACTCAGTGAGAAGTTTGCTTGGGATTGTCTGTCTCGGCCCTTCCCCCCCACTCATGTGCACTCACTCTCTCTCTCAAATAAATAAATAAATCTTAAAAAAAAAAAAAAACAACTCCTAAAGACTCTTGTGAAGACTGTCAAGATCTTGGGAACCAACTCTCTACATATGAAGTGGGAAGCTGCAAATTTAATATGAATAGCAAATTATTTATAAGCAATTTATTGTATTTT
The DNA here is from genome assembly GCA_003697995.1 of Taxidea taxus jeffersonii. Classification (NCBI taxonomy): domain Eukaryota; kingdom Metazoa; phylum Chordata; class Mammalia; order Carnivora; family Mustelidae; genus Taxidea; species Taxidea taxus. Next base: position 10,805 of record RCUC01162265.1, on the reverse strand, counting down.
TAGCTTTTGTTTTGGAGGGTGATAATCTATAAATGTTTTTTATTGGTTAGAATGTCATAAAAAATCCATCTGAATAAAGGTCTGGAAGGCAAATATAATACATGTGAAGTTCAAATTAGCCCCATGCATCTAAAAATATCTGAAACACCCCTAAAATTCCTTAAAATTCAGACTCCTAATAAAAATCATCTACCTGATTTTCTAAAAACATATGGTTATCTCTTGAGGAAAAAGCTAAACTATCTGCAAAAGTAACTTCTTTTATTTAAAAAGTATAGCTACTAATTATTTTCAAAAAACCAATCAGACAAAGGCCACTGAGGCTAATCAACTGTTTAATAAGACCTAGTTCTGGGGCGCCTAGGTGGCTCAGTCGTTAAGCATCTGTCTTTGGCTCAGGTCATAATTCCAGGGTCAGGGCTAGGATCATGACTTGCATCAGGCTCCCTGCTCAGCAAGGGAATCTACTTCTCCCTCTCCCTCCTTCCCCACTAGGGCTCTCTCTCTCTCACCTTCTCTCTCACATAAATAAAATATTTTTAAAAATAAAAAATAAAACCTAGTTCTGAGTTCATTTCAATGTAACTTCCTCTTAATATGGAGATATTTAATTTTTAAAATCAGATCCTAGAGACAGAGAAGGAATTCAAAATATTTAAAGGACACTTAAATCAAGAAAATATCTTAAATACATGGTATAACTTCTTGCTTATGTAATATAACCTCAACATTCAAATCGAAAGAATTCTAGATGTCATGTCTGTGATAATAAAAAAATTAATACTAGAAACATTCAGAAGGGCACTTTATGAACAAAGTACTATTACTTTTGTTTTCACTGGTGTTTCTGTTATTAGAATATAAGAATTTTTAAACGTGGCATTCTTACCTATCCCTAGGAAGAGCAGTCCATGCCAGACTATGTGATGTTCCAGCAGAGATCTGCTGAATAGCTATGCCATCTAAGCCACTCACTTTCTTTGGTTTAGTAATAGGACCTGTGGAATTTCCTTGGCCACATTGCCCCATTGAGTTATTGCCCCAGGCATAAACTTCATTATCTAAAAATAAAATAAAAGCCAAATTTAAATGTAATACATTTATAGAAGGTAACAGTTAATATTATTTCTTTTAAAAACAAATGACATTACCATGAGAAAGAGCCAAACAATGACTGTCTCCAATAGAAATATCAACTATTCTTGTGGCAGCCAGTTCTTCAATAAGCTTGGGTCTCAAAGCAGTAGCTTCTGAAGAACCACAACCTAGACAAGCTCCACAGCCCCAAGCATAGACCTGAAACAAATAGAAATGCATATAATATCCTGAGATACTAAGTTGAAGATTTATGTTGTTTAAAAATAAATATTATCTACGGGTGCCTGGGTAGCATAACCGGTTAAGTGTCCAACTCTTGGTTTTAGCTTAGGTCGTGATCTGAGGATCATGAGATGGAGCTCTGCATCAGGCTCTGCACTGAGTCTGGAGCCTGCCTGGGATTCTCTCTTCCCCTCTCCCCCTGTGCCAATCAATCAATCAAATGATTAATTTAAAAAATATTTTTTAAAAAAATTAAGTAAGTAAGAGCGTGGCTTGATACCAAATAACGTTCTGGGCGCCAGGCTGGCTCCATCAACTAAGCTTCCACCTTCAGCTCAGGTCATGATCCCAGGGTCCTGGCATCAAACCCCGCACTGGGCTCCCTGCTCAGCAAGTAATCTGCGTCTCCCTCTTCCCCTGCTTGTACTCTCTCTCAGTCTTTCTCTCAAATAAATAAAATCTTGAAAAAAATAAATAATAACTTTCTGTTACTAAAATTAATATTTACTGTTTTGACTGTTAAAGATTTTATAGTTATTTATTTTGCTGTTTTTAAATGTTTACACAGGTAGACAAGCAGCTGAGCTGCAAAGAAAAATAATTGGTCACAGACAAAAGAGAAGGATCTTAGAAGGATCTTAGCAGCTTAGAAATACTGTTGCTATTTTACAACTTCTCCTTCATATGTTTCCTACTCTGCCAGTCTCAACAAATATTTCTTGGTTGATTAGACCAAGGTGTGTACATACAAAATGAATTATGTAAGTCACAAAACTGGTGTTTATGATTCAGTTAAAAATCACATCACCTCATTGTTATTATAATTTTAATGATCACTTACAAAGAGGGCCATGTGAAGCGGTAGTCAACACAGCTCTCTGAACATCTTCATTTTTGGCTAATTAATACTACAACAACCACAGACTGATTTAAGAAGCTTAGGGGAAAGGTGAGTTGAAGAGGAAGATAAAAGGGTGAATGACTGTCAGTTGGGCAGCCCAAAATCAAAACAAATAGCAAACTGAGTGACTTTTTTTCCCCCGGTCAGTGGGTTCTGGTAGTATCATATAGACTCTTACCCTTATGCTACTGGGCTCAGGAATTTTTTTGTCTTATAATTCTTTCATTAAAGACTACTGACAGATTAAGCCGCTTAAGTAAAGAAAGAAAGAAAGAGGAAAAAAAAGCAGCAAATACTTGTACCAGTTGCTAGAGATCTACTTAAGACAAGAATAGAAAGAAAATTCCAGTACGCTAAAGGTATATGTAAGGAGGGATTAAGAACTAAAGACAAGTAAGGTGAAAAAATACATAAAGTCATTCAAAATCTCCTAAATCACTCATCAAGTACAATACAGTACTGTCACTCAATAAGACCCCTATTGCTAGAGTTTGCTCTTGCAGTGTTCCTCTGGTTGAACACCCGATGAAGAAATACTTGGCTTGTATTTAGGGACATTGTTGTATAAAATACAGATACTGTATTTTTCAACATAAGAATTACACTTAATATGATGGGAAGTCAGCAGTGAAGTGGCCTGAGAGGACTGAGGGAAAACAGATGTTGATCATCTCCTGCTCAGCAAGTTTAATGGTAAACAGAACTACCCTTGTCATTTAAACGTATTTCTCCCTCACTTTATTTTTTCCTAAGTATATATATTCGATTTCATATAACTTAGCATACTCATGATACAACTATTCCATATAGCAATTAACTCACAACTTCCTTTGAAATTCAATGTAATAAATGTATTATCATTATTAGCACCTAACAGTTGAGCAGTACTTGGTAATTTATAGAAACTTTCAATTCATGTAATTACCTTACATGATCATCTGTAAGCAAAGCAGAAATCATTACCCCTCTCATACAAAAGAACCACATGCTGATCAAGGGAGGTCTGCAATTTGCCTATTGGCTATACATTAAACAAGTGAGCATCTTTTGGCTTCAATTCATAGATTCTTACCACAAAACTCATAGTGAAAAAGATGCAAAAGAGAAGTTCCAGGTCTTAAGGCGGCATCCAGCGTTGTAACAAATGACTAATGTAATGAAATACACGGTAATGAATAGTTTGAGTTTGATTTTTTAAGACACAAGGCATTCTAGTCTCTCCAAAATAATTACACTATATGCTAATTTCAGCTTTGCTGTTCATCAGCCTTGTGAATTAGTCAGAAAACATGTTTATACCACAACCTGGCATGTAACGGTTTCCTATATGTGAGAAAATGAGTGGTCAGCTCACTTTTTCACTGTGGATGCTGATGGATTTAAGAAGAAAATTATTATTAGTCTATTACCATTCCTGGGCCCTCTCCACCATCAACAAAAAAACAGAGAGAAATCAAAATATGCAAACAGAAGTTCAAAAGTTTATGAAGAGATTAAAGTTCTGACTATCCTGAGCCTGACTAACCCTTCCTCAGAAACACCTATCCCTCCCACATCATTTTTCCATATGGAAATTTCTCCTTACCCTCTCTTTTGATCACCTTTTGCCTTCTTAGTTCCTATCACTGGTTTCAACAAGATCTATTCACACTTTCTCCTACTATCCATAATTTTTAGGAAAAAATTTAAGGGGTGCTGAGTGCTAAAAAGGTTTTATAAAACCTCTTAATACAAAGAATGGGGCTGAGGACAGATTTATCTGGGTCACAAAAGCCAGGTGAGAAAATCTCTTTCCTTTGCAAATACTCTACCTCTTCAAACAGGACAAAATATTTCATTTCAGTGGATTGCCTTTAAGAAGTTACCTTTTTTAAGGGGGCCTGGGTGGCACAGTCAGTTAAGCATCTGTCTCTTGGTTTCAGCTCAGGTCATCATCTCAGGGTCCTGAGATCGAGCGCCACATGGGCCTCCACATTCAGCATGGAGTCTGCTTAAGACTGTCTGTCGGTCTGCCTTTCTTTCTCCCCCAACCTCTCTCTCTCAAATAAATAAATCTTAACAAGAAAAATGTATTTTTTTAACTTTAAAGTTTAATTACGGTTATTACTTTTTAGTCACCTACTCCTCTGAAATAATTTAACCCTTTTATGCTCATCCCTTATTCCTACCTGCCCTGTTGATGTTAAAGCAAGTGAAGACTGGCTCCCAGCGCAAACTTTGCGAATGAACATTCCTTGTAAAGCTTCAACAACTTTAGGTTTATACACTCTGTTAGTATCTCCATGGCCAAGTTTGCCTACCAAAAAAAGCACATTCAAGTTAAACAGTTTACTTGTTTTAAAGAACCTCTATTCTTTACCTAAGTATTCATACTGATAAATATCACTCATCTTTCCATCACTAATCTGACAGATGTGCAAAACTCTGTTTCTGACAGCAAGGAGGTGAACAAATGAATGTTTTTGTTACAAGAAAGAAACAGAAACAACCCATAGGCTACTGAATCTTAATTTCAAGCAATTAAAACCACTTTAAGAGAGATATGGAAAATTGTTTTTCTTTCTCTACTTTTAATGGTCATATTTCTAACTTCAAGTTTGCTGATGTAATAAATAGGTTGTGATACAAGGAGTTTGTATGTATCTAATTATTTTTAATTTTTTAACAGAGCCAATAGTTACTGAAATAGAAAACTCAGCAAATCACTAAAGAAGAAAAACAAATGGCCAACAACATATAAACTCAACCTCACTAAGAATCAAGGAAATATTAAATGATACTATTTTCACTACTGAAATTATTTTTAAGTACTCTTAATTTTAAGATTTAATGTCAAGTGTTTGTTACTGAAAGACATGGGAAAATAAGCAATCTCACACTGCTGATAGTTGTGAATAAGTGGACAAAGATTTAGTCATTTGTTGTGTAATTCTGATACAGAAAAATATTTAGAAACCATCTAGGTACTCAATAATAAACTGATTTTTTAAGTTGTATTACAATCACATAAAGGGATATACACTGATCTACTTAGAAAAATTTAGAGCCATAGGAAGATATTTTTTTTTTAAACTGTCAGATAAAAACCAGATTATAAAAAATCTAAGACACACATGTCTGCTTTGGTTTTCAAAAAAGGCATCTATGTGGAAATATACGTACACGTTTATATAAATACATATATATTTAGAGGTCTATCTATGTAAGTTAACAATGGCCATAGCAACATTTGCTGAAATAGTTCATTTAAATTTCTAAATTTCTACTCCTCTTTAGAGAGTTTTCCTATAATAAGCATATATAACAGAAAAGCACATCTTTTTAAATCTCAAGAAAACAAGCCCAACACTATCAATAAATAATTTTTTACATACCATTGTCTCCTCCTCCAAAAGACCATACAGTTCTCCCATCTTTAGACAAAGCAATAGTATGTGAACTGCCACAAGAAACCTCTCCGACATTGCTAATGTCTTTTACTAATGTTGGAATGTTACGGCTGTTACTGTCTCCGTGACCTTGGATAAAACACACACAACAAAGAATAATGTTGTTAACGCTTTTTCTTTAGGCCATTACATCACGGGCAGAATAATCACTTAGTTAATGATAGAATGAAGTAGTTTTAAAGTGCAATTTAATATGAAAGACAGAATCATTTCCAGTATCTACCTTCTCATCCAATCGTCTAGGTTGCTCTCAAACTGAAACCCATAGTCCCTTCAGTGAATCATTAGCAAATTCTATATATGCTCTTCTCCCAGCACTTGTCTAATGCTACCTAGTATCATGCTCATGTCAACTTGTTTTCACACACATTTTAGGATCATGATGGTATCTTTCTTGTCCCTGAAATCCTTCAGTGTCTGCTCATAATAGGTACTCAGCAAATACTTGCTAGATTTAATTACAGCTTAAATTTCGGCACTAGAATCCAGGTATTCACTGTATAAAACTGTTCCTCTGGGCTTAAACGAACAAAATAAATAACAGGGTTTTTTGCCTATTAAATCTAGCCTCACTGCTTCTTAGTAACCATCATTTCTATTTTTCTCTGAGAGTAACTTCAATTTTTAAAAAGCTTACCTAATCTTCCAAAGTCTCCTTCACCCCATGTGTATAATTCACCATCCTCTGTGACAGCAGCACTATGTCTGTACCCAGCAGACACACAAACAACTACCTGCATTGCACACAAAGCACACCAAGATGAAGAACATGTATATGCTAAAACATGTAGTTCAGATTTGATTTTACAAACAGAGACTGCAGAGACACTGACGTTCCCAACTTATCATAAGTTACCACATACAGTTGTATAGAGGCTGTGCCCAGGGTAGGTGCCTGGGGTCATGAAAATGCTGAAATACAGCCTTCTGCTCCATTTGCCATGCCATGAAACCTGGCTTCCACCCAGAGAAGATGATAACTTTCCTTAGTTCACTCAAAGGCACTCCAAAGGTTAGCAGGAGCCCTGAAAGCATCAATCTAATCACTTTTAAGAATACTCTATCACCAAATAAGGCTTTACTCAAAGAGTTGGCAGAGCTAAACACTCATGGAACAATGAAAAAATTTCAAATATAATGTTAACATAAAACTACAATGCTGGCTAATCAAGAAAAACTCATTACATAATAGGGGTAACTATCAAAAACATAGTAACTATTAACCAATGCAGGAAGATCTAAGCAGTATATAAGCTTACATTAATTAAACTCTTAGCAGTATCTCTTTACCCTCAATTAGCTATACAGTTGATGAGTAGAATCAGGGGATTAACAGTATACAGCAACATAATTGGGAGATGACTCATAACTTTTACCACTGATCAAAATAATGATTTAACAGAAAAAAAATCTATACTAATTACTCTGCATCTTTTCAATCTCCCAAAATTAGAACTCACTTGAGAAAGTCCAAAATTTAGATTCAATAAAAAATACTGAGCACCATGCGGTACCTGGGTGGCTCACTCAGTTAAGTGTCTGCCTTCAGCTCAGGTCATGATCTCAGGGTCCTGGGATTGAGTCCCATATCAGGCTCCCTGCTCAGATAGAGGAGTCTGCTTCTCTATCTACCCCTCCCCCCATTCATGCATCATCTCTCTCTCTCTCTCAAATAAATCTTAGAAAAAAAAAAAGAAACACTGCACACCTAATACATTCTAGATAATATGCTAAAAACTACTAAAATTTTTATCTAAAAGGTATTAGTTTACTTTTTGGAAACTTTTTCCTTTATGACATTCATACTAAGTTATATTTAATTAGCAATGTTCCCATTAAAAATAGGACATTAAAAGGAATATAATGTTTAAAGAATTGGAATTAATGAAGAAAGAAGGTACTAGAAAAGTACAACTTAAAGTAGTATTTTCCTGAAAATTTCCTTAAAGCCCCACATTCAGCATCTTATCAAGTATCCCATGATGTTTGTTGTCAGGTGAAACATTCAAAGCTCACTGCTTGGGGTTGATGTCTAAAGTAAAAATACTACAAGTTATAATAAAGTAAAATTCATTTGATAAACAATCATGTCAGGCAACCTCCCATAAAGGATTAAGTGTACCACTTGCAATTCTGGTATAATATAAAAATTTAAACTTTGAAAAGGTCTTATATAAAAAAATTTCTGTGGCAAGAATGTAATCTTAAAATAGAGGAACCTGTATAACTGCATATAAGTTCAGGAAAATACCTTCACTTCTTTAAAGAAAGGTAAAATAGAAATTAGAAGAGGAGCTCTAGGTTCAGTTTCTAATGGTGCTAACTATCTGTGTGACCTTCAGCAAGTGAGTTAATCACTCTAAATGCCTTATTTCTAATAAAATGGCACCTCCTCCAACTTTATGATCCCATATCTAATATCACACCCCACCCAAGTTAGTATCTTATACATTACTCAATTTTTTTCTTTATTATTATTTGAAATTATGTGTTTACTCATCTCTCAGATTAATCTCTCAGATTAAAAGTTCCACGAGACCAAGGATCTTGTGTTTTGTTCACTACTATGTGTCTAAGGCCTAAAACACTGCCTGGCATTCGGAAGATACTGAAATATCTTGTGTATCTGGATACACTGCCAAGATAGATATTCCAGATAGAATATCTGGAAGTATTTGTGAAATGGATGATTCTCAGTTTCCTCTCATGTGAAATGAGAATAATAACTACCTTAACAAAGTTGTTATAAGAATTAAAATTAAGTAATGTATGTGCAAGTGTTTTGTAAACCACAAAAGCAAATATCCAAAGGATAAAAAGGATTTGGGGGTGAGGGTAACTTTAGAAAGAATACATCAAAATCTGAAAGATATCACTTATAGTGCAGAGCATCTAATTATTTTTAAATACAAAAAGAAAGCACATACCTTTCCCTGCAGAGGGCCCTGAATAAGCTTGGGATATTTCTGTGTTGAACTATTTCCATGTCCCAGTTTCCCATAGTCACCATCTCCCCAACTGAAGACTTCTCCTTCTGTTGTAAAAGCTAAGGTGTGACCATCAGATCCTTTAGAAGATGAAACCTTTTTAATGGACCTGTGAGGTTCAAATGTTAACTTTTTTAAAGTGGACTGATTATTAGAATCTCCAAGGCCCAGTCTCCCATAACTGCCTTTACCGCAAGCTCTGACAGAGCCATCCGTAGAAATAACAAAAGTGCAGTATTGTCCAGCTTCAATCTATAAGCAAAGAGAACAGTAAAATGTTTCTGTGAGACTCAAAGTATAATATTTAACACTAGTTTTATCAAAGAGGTTCAAAGTCTTTAAAACCAGAATATGGCACTATTCTCCAGAGAAATTAAACAGAAAATTATGAAACTATTAATGGTTTTCTCATGTTGACTTTATTGTTGAGCACAAATTACTGCATATTTTCTCTCTTCAGGATATCTACCCAGTCATGATTCAATAAAACAACAAAGTAAAATGTTTTACCTCATCTTATAATCGGTGGATGAAGAGCAAGAAATAAAATTATCCTATAAATTCCTTGGAGTCCATTATAGCAAAGACCATATAAAATATATTTTATACTCATTTAAAAAAACAAACACCTAAATTTTAGTGAAACTAATAAAAAAATAGAAAGTTCTAGCTTGGCTAAAAGGTAGCTACAAATGTCAAAAAGTTGTCATAATAAGAAAATAAAATGCCAATCCGGCAAAAGAAAAATTCCAGTTTTTACTTAGTCCCGTTTGCCATTTGCATTGAATATAATGGTAAGTCTGTCGTCATTCATAATTCTTTTCAAAAATCCAGCTCCTATTTAATTTTTTGAAACTTGGAAACCATGCTAGGGAAATGAACTAAAAATGTTTTTTTCCTATTAAAATGAAAAAAGTGATATAGCATGGTATACAGAAACAAGACAGAGAAGAAATGAGACTCTTCACTCACTTAAAGAAAACACTAACACTACTTAGAGCAAATCATCTACCAATTTGTAAGATATGTAAAGGACTCACAGTCTGAGCATCAGAGAAACTGGGAGCCAGTTTGGGCTGTAATATTTTCTCCTGTGTGCCTTCCACCAACTGATGGCTGCTGTTGCTCCCCCAGACATAAACCTCACAGGTTTCTGAGACAATGGGAGCATCACCAGTCTGAATGCTATCTGGGCTAGCACATGTTCTTGAGTAATCAGACGCCATTCTGCAAACCTATTAAAATTAAAAATACACAATAAATAGGCAAGACATTCTTAGTGGAGACATTTTCACAAATGTCTGAAATTACTGTTTATTTTCCTTATTTCTAAAACTCTCAACTGCTCAAATAACTTAAGAATACATCTAATTTTAAATACAGATGGCTAGACTACATACTCCTGCAAAAGATACTAATAAAGGTGGCAAAAATGAGGAGGAGGAGACACATAATGAAGACTTTTTTTGACTAGTAATTATGGCACACACAGCATTACAGGAAAAAGAAAAAAACACCTTAAAAAACAAAGTAGAAGGGGCGCCTAGCTGGCTCAGTCAGTAAAGCATGCAACTCTTGATCGCAGGGTTGTGGGGCTTGAACTTTTGAAAACTTACTTAAAATTGATAATCCTATAACCTTAATACAATGAATGTTATCTTTTTTACCTACATTCTCCCAGAATTTTGCATGTATACATTCTTTAACATAGTTAACACAGTGGATATATAAAAGTGATGAAACAAAAGTCAGACAAAATTTTCCACAGCTAACTTATCTTCATGAATGAATTGATAATTTTCCATCTATGTAAAAACCCCAGTTTATTTAACCCTTTTCTTTTAAACAAGACATTTAGAGTCTTTTTGTTACATACGCCATTTTTAAGAACATAGTTGTTATTACATTTTTCATTACTTCTTACATAGAGAAGCTCAGAAATGAGGCTACTCTATCCCAAAACAACAACAATCTTATGATTCTTGAAACATACTCTAGCAAACTGCTTTCCAAAACGGTGCTACTATATATCACCAGCAGTACATTTTATGTACACATAAAATAAAAATCATTGCTTATTTACCATCTGTGTTGAATATAATGGTAAAGTCTGTTGCTATTCATAATGTTTTTAATTTTTTTTTTTAA
>ML109974.1:57912-125772 GCA_003697995.1 Taxidea taxus jeffersonii | reverse complement strand
CTCTTTGCAGATGATATGATACTATATGTGGAAAACCCAAAAGGCTCCACTCCAAAACTGCTAGAGCTTGTACAGGAATTCAGTAAAGTGTCAGGATATAAAATCAATGCACAGAAATCAGTTGCATTTCTTTACACCAACAACAAGACAGAAGAAAGAGAAATTAAGGAGTCAATCCCATTTACAATTACACCCAAAACCATAAGATACCTAGGAATAAACCTAACCAAAGAGGCAAAGAATCTATACTCAGAGAACTATAAAGTACTCATGAAAGAAATTGAAGAAGACACAAAGAAATGGAAAAATGTTCCATGCTCTTGGGTTGGAAGAATAAATATCGTGAAAATGTCTATGCTACCTAAAGCTATCTACACATTTAATGCAATGCCTATCAAAATCCCATCCAATTTTTTCAAAGAAATGGAACAAATAATCCTAAAATTTATATGGAACCAGAAAAGACCTCGAATAGCCAAAGGAATATTGAAAAAGAAAGCCAAAGTTGGTGGCATCACAATTCCAGACTTCAAGCTCTACTACAAAGCTGTCATCATCAAGACAGTATGGTACTGGCACAAAAACAGACACATAGATCAATGGAACAGAATAGAGAGCCCAGAAATAGACCCTCAACTCTATGGTCAACTAATCTTCGACAAAGCAGGAAAGAATATCCAATGGAAAAAAGACAGCCTCTTCAACAAATGGTGTTGGGAAAATTGGACAGCCACATGCAGAAAAATGAAATTGGACCATTTTCTTACACCACACACGAAAATACACAAAATGGATGAAGGACCTTAACGTGAGAAAGGAATCCATCAAAATCCTTGAGGAGAACACAGGCAGCAACCACTTCGACCTCAGCCGTAGCAACTTCTTCCTAGGAACAATGCCAAAGGCAAGGGAAGCAAGGGAAAAAATGAACTATTAGGACTTCATCAAGATCAAAAGCTTTTGCACAGCAAAGGAAACAGTTAACAAAACCAAAAGACAACTGACAGAGTGGGAGAAGATATTTGCAAACGACATATCAGATAAAGGGCTAGTATCCAAAATCTACAAAGAGCTTAGCAAACTCAACACCCAAAGAACAAATAATCCAATCAAGAAATGGGCAGAGGACATGAACAGACATTGTTGCAAAGAAGACATCCAGATGGCCAACAGACATATGAAAAAGTGCTCCACGTTACTGGGCATCAGGGAAATACAAATCAAAACCACAATAAGATACCACCTCACACCAGGCAGAATGGCTAAAATCAACAAGTCAGAAAATGACAGATGCTGGCGAGGATGTGGAGAAAGGGGAACCCTCCCACACTGTTGGTGGGAATGCAGGCTGGTGCAACCACTCTGGAAAACAGCATGGAGGTTCCTCAAAAAATTGAAAATAGAGCTACCTTATGACCCAGCAATTGCACTACTGGGTATTTGCATTAAAGATACAAATGTAGTGATCCGAAGATACAAATGTAGTGATCCGAAGGGGCATATCCGAATGTTTATAGCAGCAATGTCCACAATAGCCAAGTTATGGAAAGAACCTAGATGTCCATCAACAGATGAATGGATAAAGAAGAAGTGGTATATATATACAATAGAATACTATGCAGCCATCAAAAGAAATGAAATCTTACCATTTGCGACGACATGGATGGAACTAGAGGGTATTATGCTTAGCGAAATAAGTCAATCAGAGAAAGACAACTACCATATGATCTCCCTGATATGAGGAAGTGGAGATGCAATGGGGTTGGGGGTTAAGGGGGTAGGAAAAGAATAAATGAAACAAGATGGGATCAGGAGGGAGACAAACCAAAAGATACTCTTAATTGCATAAAACAAACTGAGGGGGGTGGAGGTGAGGGGGGTTGGGAGAGGGTGGTGGGGTTACATTATATGTTTAAATAAAAATAAAAATGTAAAAAAAAAAAGGAAGAGAGTTTTATTCAAGTCCATGTTAGGACAGGTGCCCAGGTTTCCATTATGTTCCATGGCTTCAAGAAAGCATTTTCTGCCCGAGAGTTCAAAAACAAGAGAAGAAAACAAAAAATCTGTCTTGACCTTCTTAATTATCAATTGTCTGTAACAACTGTCCCCAAACTTAGCATATTTTTTTTTAAAGCACTGTTTCTGAGGGTCAGAAATCCAGGAATAACTTAGTTAAGTAATTATGGTTCATGGTCTATCATGAGTTGTAGTCAGCTCTTGGCCAAAGCTATAGTCATCCAAAGTTTCTACTGGGGCTAGATAAGTTCTCAAGGTCATGTGGCCATTGGCTGGAAGCTTCAGTTTCTTACCACATAGGCCTCTCTATAAAATTGTGTATGACATGGCAGCTGGGTTTCCCCTGAATGATCTGAAAGAGCAAGAGAGAGCACCCAGGACAGAAGTTGCTGTATAACCTCATCTCAGAAGTGATATCCTATCACTTCTGCCATATGCTATTGGTCACTCAGACAAACCTTTGTGCAGTGTGCAAGGGGACTACATGGGATAAGAGTACCAGGAAGTGCAAAATCATACATGGCCATCTTGAGATCTGGCCACTAGAGCCTGTCCTTTGGTCCCGATAATTCATCTGCCCTACACGTGCAGAATATACTCACCCCCTCCCAAGGCCCACCAAAGTTTCATCCCATTATAGCATCAGCCCCAAGTTCAAGACCTCATCTTCTAAAGCAGATCTAGGTTCTCAGGGGTTGTTCCCTTAAGAACAGCTTCATGGCTATAATTCCTCTCAATTTGTAGACTGATGAATGAAGGAAATAAATAATCTGTCCCCTACACATACAACATACAATGTTGGCACAGCAGAGGACAGTCAATATAGACATTCCTGTTTGAAAAGGGGAAAACTGAGGCACAATGAACTCACTGGTTCATAGCGATTCTGAAATCCAGACAGACAAGTGTCGTAAGTTCCTTGACTAGGACTCGGCGCTACTCCTGCTTGGAAATGAATTTCCATAGTTCTTGATTCCATTCTCTGGGCTCTTAGTCCTCCTTTGGAATCATCCTTCTCTTCATGACAATTATCATGCATTTGCAGCTGAGTGGTTTTCTCAGCCTGTTTCTTGCTTGTAGGAGTTTGGGGGTTTAGAAGCCTCTTTATTTTATACTGTTTCTGTCACTTTCAGTTCAAGCTGGCAGTAATTCTGGCCATAAAATTCTCTCAAACTTTGTCGTCCTCCTGTGAATCTCACTGAGGTTTGCTCCATTTGAGAAACTGATACCTACAAATCTCTTTGAGGTAAATCCTCTCTACTCTGGGCTTCTGCTAAGATGGATGAAAGACAAAGCGCTTAAGCTTCTTAGGACCCATATTATTTGATTTATAGGTGCTGTGAGGCAAATGTTTAAACTCTTTAGAGGGCCTTTTGTCTGCTTGAAAGTACCCTGAAGACCCATCTTTTAACGGAGGTCTTAACAAAGGATTTTACAGATATACTCTTGGCTTTACCTCTAGAGCATTGTTTCATGAGAATGTCTTGGATTTGATCTTTGTGTGGGAGCAGTTTCTTAAGTTTAGTATTGTTTGCCTTTTGGGCAGCCTCAGTATCTTCAGAATCAGCAAATCCCATCTTCTTTAGTTTAACAGTCCTTCTTTTAGCTTATCTGTCTCCTCTCACATTTTAATATAAGCAGTCACAAGAAGTTGGTGGCACCTTCAGCACTAGGGCTGGAAAACTTCTTAGCTAAATAAACTAGTATACGAGATACTTTTTTTTTTACCTTTCACATTATTGCTGGAGAGAGTGCTGCTGAACTTTTTGCCAGGTAAAACAAGGATCCCTCCTTTTCAAGTTTCCAACAAGAGTTTCCTCATTTTCCTTTAAGACCCCACCAACTACCTCCTTAAAGTCTATTTTGACAGTCTATTCTAGATAATTCAGGCTTTCATTAGTGCTTTTCTTAAAGTCCTTACAACCATTCCAGCTCTGTCCATTGACTGGTTCCCACACAACCCTTACACTTTATGTTTTAATTATGGTAGCTCTTCATTTCCAGGTTCCAAAATTTGCACCAGTTAAAACACTAGAAGATGTATATTTTTAGGTCTTCTTGGGGGCAGTCTAATACACCAAAGGATGGTAATAAAGAAGTGCCTTGGCATGTATTGATTCTTTCCGTGGAATGGTCATCTGGCTTCATCTTGATGCCCTGATTAGCTAGAGTTGCACCTGCAAAACTTTAGGGACCTAAGGCTGAGTTAACAATGAATACACATGGAAGGATCTAGATCAGTGGTAAATGTTTAAGAATATAAACATACACGTGAAAAAAAAATCAAGACTGGTCTCATTTTACAGGTGAGAAAGTCGTGATTAAGAAGGGTAAAGAGAATTGCCTAAGGTCACATGGCCAATTACTGGTGGAGAAGAAACTAAACCCAGTTCTTCTATCTCTTTATCCAGTGTACATTCCAGGTACCAGATGGCCTTCGGTTTCCATATGTTCCATGGCTACAAGAAAGGATCTCCCACCTGAGAATTCTTAGAAGCAGTGTGTGAGAAGGAAACAAAGGGAAGAATCTTAGGATTTTCTGCTGGAAAATTCATTGTTTTTTATGCTCTGCAGTGGTCCAGCTAACTCATTAGTAGTTGGAGAACTACTGCTGCTTGTGGGTAGCTTTCCCTTGGGATTCTGAAGATATGAGGACTTCATTGTGACAGATTCAAAGATCAAGGAGTGGAAGATTATCTCTGTCTCCTCCTCTCATCTTTGCCTTTATTTCATGAGTAATGAAGTGGGGATCTTTGAATACAGTTTTCATTTTCTTAGTTGCTTTTTTCTTTGGAAACAAAGTTTTCAGCACATGTTTTAAAAAACCTAGATTTTAAATAATTTAACACACCTGCTTCTATGAATAATCATAAGTAAAAGTCAGCCAATGAACTCTTCTGAGGTCCTGATCCATATTTCCAAGTGTCTACTGGAGTTCAGGACCCTGACTCACAGATGCCTCCATCTCAACGTGTTCTTAACTCAAATCATTGCCTTTTTCCCTCAACTTGCTTAGCCTCCAATATTTAAAAAAAATCTTAAGAACCTTACTAGTCACACAGCATGGAAACTTTGGATTTTTCCATTTTCTTCAGACCAAATTCTTTAGAATCTTTCCCAGAAAGTATTTCTTTTTGTTATTGTGTGTGTATTTTATTTCCAAAAAGTGGTATCGTATAATACTATATATTTCTGCAAGTGTTTTTTCCCTTAACCATGTCATGGACATTTAAAAAAGCAAATAATAGAGTTCTTCAGGTTCTTGAACAGCAGCATAATATTCAGTGTTGTTCAACATCACTAGCCATGGGGGAAATACAAATCAAAACCACAGTGAGATACCACAATACACCAGTTAGAATGGCAAAAATTAACAAGACAGGAAACCAACAAATATTGGTGAAGGACAGAGAAAGGGGAGCCCTCTTACACTGTTGGTGGGAATGCAAGGTGGTACAGCTACTCTGGAAAACAGAAAATATTTTTAAAATATGCCCTTTTCTTTATATCCCCACTGTTACCGCCTACTTTAAGTCCCCATTCATTCAGTCACCTGTGGATGGCATTTACTGCATGCCTACACTATGCCAGGCATTCTGTTCTCGGCTGGGATACAACGGTGAACAGGAGTTTATCTGTATGTGGGAATTGGAGGAGACAGAAAGAGTGACAGGAAAATGTGATATATTCTACATATATCTTTTCTACATATATCCTAGGTCTCACAATAGATCTTGACCTTTCTCTATCTTTCTTCTTCCCCTCCTGACCCTTTGTGTTCATTATCTTCATTGCTATCAGAATGACCTTCCTAATGTAACAATTTGATCATGATCATTATTATCTTTGTCTCTTTGTTGTCTAAAAAATGAAGACCCATAGTCCTTAGTCTTTTCTTCCTTCACAGGCTGGCCTAAACCTGCTTATCTTCCTCTCTATCCCTTTGTTTTCTAGCTTTGAACCCCGTGCTGTAGCCATATTAGACTACTAGTGTGTCTCCAAATACTGCTCAGGTAGTCTCACATTTTTGTGTCTTCCCCTTCTTCCCATTTCTCTTGCCTTGAATGCCCTTCAAATCCCATTCATCACCTGCCTAGCTCTGACTCATCTTCAAACTCTTACTCACTGTTTAAGACTCACCTTCTTCAACTTCCCTACCCCGAGGCAGAATTAATTATGAATACCTTTTCACATACCACTATTATAGGATTTATTTCATTGCATTGTAATTAATTCATAGCTTAGATACGGAGTTCCCTCCCAGCACCTAGCACAGTGCTAAATATGTGTTTGTTGAATGATTGAAAAAAAGGATAAAATATTTAAAATATACAGTGTAAAGGGCATTTTGATTTTTTTACTGGTAATATATTGTGAAAAAGTAAGCAAAGTCCCCAAGTGCCTGGCCAGGGTAATCAAAATTCCTGCATTTGGAAATCAAAAGAAGTTTCCATGTCTGTTTTTCATCTTCTCTCTTTCATGTAAAGTTTGGGGATGTGAGTTGGGACATCTATTGGGTTATCCTGAGTTTCCAAGATGTAAGATGGGATTAAATGACCTCAGGGTTCCCATCAGAGAAGTGAGTGGTGGTGAGAGAGAGCATTCCTCAGGGATGCTGGAGGTCAGGAGAAAGTCCCACTTTCGCTTCATCCATGTGACAGAAGTTCTTTCGCAATCTGCCTCATGGTTCTGGTGGTGAGGTGTATGTAGATGTGTGTGTGGCAATACTTGGAGATAGTTTAAAACCTTAGACATAAAATGACCCAGACGTGATTCACCAGTCATTGTCAGTGCATCTTCCCCAACAGCTTTATGAGTAAGTAGCAAGACATCTGGGCCTAAGTGCTTTTTTCCTACCAAACCCTGCATTGAGAATGCAAACAGGATGCTTCAGAAGAGAAACTGCCCCACATCCAATTGGATAAAGATTTCTCATACATTTGGGAAAAATCACTCAGAAAATTTTCAGCCCTTATTGCAGATTAATCCCCAGAATTTCATTTTGTGAATGCCCAATATTTCAAAACATTTCCCACAGGGAATCCTACCAATGGATAGAAAGTCTCCAGAAGGTGACAGGGCAGAAATTCTTTCCTTCTTTTTTTGAAGCTAAATTTCCAAAAATGAAACCACATGATTCCTAGACCTGTTTTAGGTTTCCGTGTTTTCAGGCTCTCAGAATGTTGGAGCTGGAAGGGACTTTGATGGAACATCTGGTTTGGCCCCCTCACTGTACAAATGGCATCAGGGAGGTGAATGGCTTTTTAAGGTCACATAGCTTGTTGGGGTGGAGCTGGGACAAGGACCAAGTCTCTAAGCCCTTAGCCTAGGGATCTTTCCTCCATACCAACTTAACTACAGGCAAGTTCCTCTGTGAGATGCATGGGGAAGTTGTAAAGAATAGATGTAGGACTTTAAACATTTTGAGTATGGACATATCACATTGATCTCCTGAGACCTGAACCTCGCTCTAGGCCAGATCTCAGACGCAGGCCTCCTTGCAAGAACCTAGCACTGTAAGTCCTCATCCTGGACCTGCTTTTGGGGGAGCCATACATGTTGATGATGGATTAATACTTAACTTAGATTTTGGGGACAAGTTAATTCAATGAACCTACCTGGTATCTGCTCTTTCTGTTATGACTGGGAATCTCTAGCCCACCTTCAGCCTTCACTTCCTCAGGCAGTGTCTCCTGCCCTCCTCTCTTTCTATCCAGTTTAGCCCCACTCCCACCCAGGACACCTTTGCTTCCCTGCTCTGGGACTCTTCCACTGAGCTCAGGAGAACCCTTGTCCTATTGAAGACAACTCCTCCCTCACCTTTCCTTAAAGCCTCCTTTCTGCTTATAAGAGCAGAAGCTGGCTTTTCCCCCTGATACTATTCTGGCAACTTTCTCCAACATAGATCTTCCTACTCCCAGAGTGAGGAGAGTGTACTCCCTCCTTTTCCTCCAAATTATGATCCTTAGTCATCCTCTGGCCCTCACCATCCTTTTACTATTGTTGAAAACATTCTTACTGACTTACCAAAGCTTCCTTAAGGAGTCTATTTCTTCCAAATTCCTTCTTCTCCCTTTAAACTCTGAATGATTGTTCCACTTCCTCAGGCTTTGTACATGGCTCCACATCTTTGCTTTGGAGTTGACTGAAGCTTTTCCTCCTTCGTCTCTCAAAATGTCTATGTGTCTTTTCCTAGAGTGTTGTTCTTTCTTGCTATTTTGGAGCAAGAAGTCAAGACTTGAAGGCCAGCTTCCCCAGGGTTCCCAGATTCCTGCACTGCCTGTTCTAGGACATCAAGACCCACATCTCTGAATTGCATAGTGTTTGTTTCAGCGGATGCAGCCCTTCTTCCCACCCTACATGACCATCATCTCGGGTATTTCACAAATACGATTTATTGGGTCCTTTTCCAATGGGTCCTGTCCAGTTAGTGCTGCATCCCCAGTGCCAACATAAAAATCTTTGGGTCTGGTGCCCAGAATCTGTATTTTGACAGACTCCAAGGTCATGCTTAAAGGACAAGAAATTTTGAAATTAGAATCATGTGCAGGCATCCCTTATCAAAGATACCCATCCTGTGTTAGATCCCTATCACTGTGTAGCAAATTATCCTAAATTTAGTGGCTTGACCTAATGTTTCTTATCTCACAGTTCTGTAGGTCAGGACTTGAGATGTGGCTTAGCTGAACCCTCTGCTTCAGAGTCTCTCGTGGGCTGCAGAGCTGGGCTGCTGTCCACATCAAGGCTCAGTCAGGTAAGGCTCTGCTTCCAAGTGCGTTCGTGTATTGTTAGCAGCACTTAGTTCCTCATGGGCTGTTGGCCTCAGGACCTTAGTTCTTCACTGGCTGTTGGCTGGAGGTCATTCTCGGTTCCTTGCCATGTAGGCCTTTCTGTAGGTGGTTCATAACAAGGCAGCTTGCTTTATCAGAGTGAGAAAACTGAGAAAAGCCAGGGAAGACAGAGTGGAAATAAAATAAATAAATAAAAATCTAAAAAAAACAAATCATGCTATCACCTGTCACAGGTGTAAGGACCCTAAGGAGACACAGTGACTGAATGCACTGTGATATCCTAGCTGGGATCCTGGAACGGAAAAAAGACCTTCAGAAAAAGCTAAGCAAATCTGAATAAAGTAGGGACTTTTGTTAACAACAATTGATATTGCTTCATTAATAGCGACAAGTACCACACTAATGTAAGATGCTAAAATGAGGGACTTGAATGTGGGATAGATGCAAAGTCTGTGCTCTCTTCACAATTTTTCCATAAACCTAAAAATATTATAAAATTAAGTATTTATTTTTTTAATTTTTAAAAAAGATTTTATTTATTTGAGAGAGTGAGCTCGTGAGCAGGGGGAAGGGTCAGAGGGAGGAACAGACTCCCCACTGAGTGGGGGGATTCCACATGGGGCTCCATCCCAGGACCTCGAGATCAAGACTGGAGCCCAAACCATGAGCCAGCCGTTCATCCAACTGAGCTCCCCAGGCACCCCAAATGTTTATTTTTAAAAACGCACCCCATCAAGCTCTACTCTTCCCACTGAAAGGTCACACTAGTATGTCTATTTACATTCATGTCTTATGCCTCTATAAGATTCTATCCTCAGGATTGTGCTCACCTTTTCTACCTCTTGAAACTAAGCCCAGGGCCCTGCACATGCCGCCTAGTGGTTGACTAAATGAGTGAGAGTGAGGGATTGTGAAAGACAAAGTGAACTCTCGGACAGGCTGTTCTGGGAAGACTTAATTAGCCCGGTTGGAGCCCCGGGGGACGGGAATGTCTCACTGGCCTTTGTCTTCAGTTCACTTAGTTCAACCAAACCTCTGAAGTGGCGTGTCCCTTCTTTCTTCTTCAAATTACATGTTCCGGCTCTGTTTTTATCTCTGTCACTTCCTTCTCTTTCTTCTCTTTTTCTCTATTGTTGGTTCTTCTACGGCGCTGCCCTTTCCACTCATGCTGACCCAAACAATGGTTGTTCTTCCTAATGTGTTGTGGTCTAGCGGGAAGTTTCTTGAGTGTCAGTGATGAGCTCGGGCTGAAGGACTAGACGAACAAAGATGTTCGGTTCTGGCTGGGTGCCACCCAGGTAACCACAGATCCTGGATGGGAAAGTTTGGTGCCACTTCCCACGGCGTTCATCAAAACTGACTTGTTTTGACTAGCATTAAACAATTAGACTTAATTTTCAAATTTCGTCATTTGGGGACAACTGTTTTGGTTTCCATTACCTTCAGTTTTAGTGTTTGCTCTTGGAGAGAGTGACCAAATACAGAGCAAAGTCTCCTTTAACAGTCGCTCACAGAGCTCTCAGCTCTACATCGTAACAAACATTTGCATACTTAAAAACATTGGCCTCCTCCTCCTCCTCCTTCACCTCTAGATATATGGCTGGCTTATTCCCAGACTTGGATTTCCCTGGGTCTTGCAAAGTGTCCTCTTTCTGTTCTTTCTTCGTGCTTCAAAAATAACACACCATCCTCTGTGAAGGAAGCCAGTGCTATTGGCTGGTC
This sequence comes from Taxidea taxus jeffersonii, assembly GCA_003697995.1. Taxonomy (NCBI): domain Eukaryota; kingdom Metazoa; phylum Chordata; class Mammalia; order Carnivora; family Mustelidae; genus Taxidea; species Taxidea taxus. The sequence goes on along the minus strand of ML109974.1, from coordinate 115,243 downwards.
CTCAAAAAGGATAGGTGGGAGTCAGCTGATTTCTATTGGTTTTAATAAGCTGTTCCAGGTTTAAAGCTGGGGATGTGACATGAGAATAAATGCAGTTAATGAGACCACAAAGTTTTGGCCTCAGCAGCACAATTTTCTGATCCTCTGACCTGACTGGTTATAGATTACAATTAAAAATGCCTTATAATTTTACAGTGTTTCATGCTCTTCACGGAAGTTTATTTTATCTGTTCTCATATTCTTAAGACATGGTTCTTTCAAGAGCCCTAGTTCTCAGGTTTTCAGATGAGCCTGGTACTGGGTGGGGGGAGGTGTGTCTGGAGGGGATGGGGATGTGGAAGGGACTAAGCTTGAGGTGAATCCCCTGGACTGTGTTTCAGAGTGGTGAAGGCTTAGTAAGCCCAGGAGGGAATTTATGGCCCTGTGTGGAGGCAGGGACTGTGTCTGTCCCCTTAATGCTCTATGCCCTGTGCCTAGAATAGTACATGGCATAAGATGGGCACACAGGGAAAGTTGGCTCGACATCTCTTTCCCTTGGGGGAGAAAAGAGAAGAAAGCTGAAATGGGCAGAAGGGTGATTCACTCCCATCATCCGTACCCCAAAATAGAGATTTCAATCAACAGTCTTGGAGAGGTTGTGGTTCCCAAATTGTTCCTATTTGTAAGCGAGGGATGAGCTTAGCTCTATTCCCATTCCCTTCTAGTGTCTGACAGAGAGGACACGTTGCTGATTAGGCTAGTCATCCTTCAGGACATACAGCCATATTTACTAGTGGGCAGGACTTTAAGGACAACGGGCTGGTGTGCTTACCCACCCACACAGGTTTGTGGGAGCTCATCTCGTTGGTTTTCTAAAGCAGGCCAGAAGGTGGTAAGACCTTTCCACCACTAAACTGGGACAATGTGTCAGCCCCGCTCATCGGGAGCTGTGCAGTGGAGTTTCAGGCCCAAACCTAGTCAGATGTTGAGATAGTATGATATGTTGATCTTATATTTGCTAGTTTCCCCGAGGCTCCCGTTTCTCTTAGGAACACAGAGGGAGGAGCCAGCTTCTGGACCCGTTAGCAGGACTTAACGAAGAGCCCCTACCTCTCCCAGATCCACCTATAGATCTTATTGTCTCTTCTACTTGTCCCTTGTTTTACCTCCGTCTCCAGGCTTGTCTGCGGTGGCTCTTGGAAATAAGTGTCCCATGAGTTTCCTGTGATTGCTGTAACCACTTGCCACCAGGCCGGTGGATTAAAACAGCAGAATTGTCTTCTCTCACAGTTCTGGAAGCCAAACCTTGAAAACCAAGCCAGCAGGGCGGCCTGGGTCCCGAGGCTCCCTCTTTGCCTGCGCCAGCTTCCGGTGGCTGCGGCATTCCCGGCTCACTCCTGCTGGGGTCCAACCTCTGCTTCTGTCTTCAGACGGCGTCTGCCTCTATGTGTGTCCCGGCTGCCTCTGCCTCCCTCTCCCAAGGATATACGTGGTGGCACTTGGGGCCCATCCAGATAATCCACGGTGACACTGCCATCTCAAGGTCCTTAATTTAGGCACATCTGTAGAGACGCTTTTTCCAAATGAGGTAACACTGTAGGTGCTGGAGATGAGGACCTGCTATCTCTGGGGCCACCATTCATCCCACTCTAAGCAGACTCCAGAATCCTGCTTTCATCTCTTTGTTCCCCCCTCCTTTCTCCTTTTAAAAAGAGACTGATAGGGGTGCCTGGGTGGCGCGGTCATTAAGTGGCTGCTTTCAGCTCAGGTCATGATCCCAGGGTCCTGGAATTGAGCCCCGCGTCAGCTCCCTGCTCAGCAGGAAGCCTGCTTCTCCCTCTCCCTCTGCAGCTCCCCCTGCTCTCTTGCTCTCTCTCTCTTTGTCAAATAAATAAATAAAATCTAAAAAAAAAAAAAGACCGATAGGTCCACAACAGATTTTCTTCGGGCAGATTAAGCCCCAGGTCTTGTTCTTCGGTATAGTTCTGGAAGGGACGAATGGCATTTTATTTCTTCTAGTTACTATAACTTACTCTGAATTGTAATAAAAAAGAAACACAGGACTTTCAGGCTGGTTCTACATGACACCAACATCGGGATGCAAAGCAAAAGAAATGAGAAAATCCCGAGCCAATGAACCAGTTGCTTGTTTCTGAGCATCTAGAGGTTGGGTCCTTGTATTTGGGGGTGCAGGCAGCACGGTGGAGGTAGTCTCGAGAAGAGGGGCATGGTCACAGGGAGCCTGTTGGCAGGGAGGCAGGATGTCGGGTGGGGGGGGGTCTGGAGTTGATTGTGCACTCTTAGAGGTGTGGGGAGATGAGAGGGAAGAAGGAGGGTCTGACTTCCGAAAGCAGAGCTGCCAAACTGTGTCCAGAAATTGGAGATGGAGGCACGATCGGAGAGTGAAGACAGAAGTGGCTGCAAATGCTCACATCCTGGCCCCTCCAAGCAGCCGTATTAAAGATCAAAGGGACACAGTCCGTGCATTCCAGACGGCATCAGGCAGCAAAGCACAACTATGAAAGCATTCTTGACTGTCATACCCTGGAGTGCAGTGACCGGGCTCTGGGCACAGCCCTGTGTGTTCTGCCTGTGGAGCCGAGAACACTCCCATAGTCTTCGCAGAGTCTGGGCTCTGACGGGGATATTTTCAGCTCAATCAGAACAAGAAGCTTCGGGGCAGTGGCTCCTTTTTTGCTTTCCTAGGGACATGTAGGAGCCTCTGGGAATAGGAGAGTGAGGGGACCCCGTCACTTGGGTTTCTGGCTTTTCAAGAGCAACCTAACCCATTTACATTTAGGCCAAGGCTTCCGAACAGTCACCTGGTTGCCAGCTCCTTTTCCCTCAGGGCCCTTCCTGAGAGCTCTCGACTCCAGGATCCTGGTGAGAAGAAGCTGCTCAGCTCCGTGCCTGACCAGAGCTTGCCTGATAAAACGATGGCAGGGAACTTGCTGGGGTCTGAGCTCCTAGGCCTTTGGCCTGGGCTGGTGATGTGCTTTCTCTTCATCTCAGACCACAGTGACACTCCTGTTACTTCTCCAAGCCTGGCCTGGATTGTAGATTGGCTAAGGGATGCGGGCCGTGTGATTGGGTCAGAGTTCAGCTGAGGCCCCCTGAGAGGGGCCGTGGGAGTCTGTGTCCTCGGGGATTCAGGGCCCAGGCTCTGGATTTAGTCAGCCTGCCACTTAGTAGCTGAACAGACTCGGACCTCAGCTTCTTCCTCTGTGGGAGTGGGAGGATAATGCCCCCTTTTTAGGCTGTTTGTGAGGACTGCATGAGACAAACACAGAAAGCGCTAGCTCGGTGAGTGACCTCTAGTAAATGCTCAATAAATGCTAGCTATTTTTATTGCTGTTATAAAAGCACTTCTCGGAGAACATACATTTTCTCCTTTTCCTTCCCTGATCTCTCCTCCTCCCCACCCCCCACTTCCCTTTCCTTCTAGGATTCCACATCTGGGGACCAAAAACATGAAAGAGAGATCGAGAGACAGACAGACAATGGATGCTTACAGAGATCCTCTCGTCTTGGCTGGGAGCTTATTTGTCCATAGTAAACCAGTTTTGCTAGCTCTGGGGCAATTAGTAACTGAAAAAAATATGTAAATTTCAATTAAAGCAAAAATTATTAGCCACTAGTAAGTTTCCCAGGCAGAGTTAAAACCAATTAGTAGGTTAATATACCTGTGACATTCTGTCTTTCCTGCAAGAGGTCAGGGCAGGAAGCTGCAGGATACATATGTACTTGTAAACAAGGCTTTGGAAGATCACTTTTAGATCATGAATAGTCACCTATAAGAATGGAAAACAACATTTTGGACACTATAAATTTTCTTTTCTTTTTTCCTTTTAAAATTTTCTTTTCTTTTCTTTTCCCTTCCACCCTTCCCTCCCTCCCTCCCTTCCTTCCTTTATTTTTTTTTTCAAGCTTGTTCTTCAGCTTGCAGCTCACACCCACATGATTTTGGGAATTCTAATGGCAAAATGAAGCAGAACGCTAGGCCTGTATGTAGTAGGTGTTCAGTAAAATTAGGTTGAATGAGTTTCTTTCTCCCTAGCTTCCTTCTTTCCTCACCTTCCCCCTCCCTCCAACCACTCTTCCTCCCCCTTCCTTCCCTTCTTCCTTCCTTCTGTGGAAAAAATTCTAAGATATTATTTTATATTCCATGTAATTTAAAATATTTTTCCTTTTTTTGAAAAGGTGATAAGCACATATAATTAATTATTGACAGTTGTTACAATGGGGATAAAATATTTTTCTAATGAAATTTTCTACTGTATGTGGGCATTTAATTATTTCATTTACAGCCCCCTATGTTTATATAGTAAAACTCAGTAACACTGGGCCAGGGAACTGGGGACTGGAGGGGATAGGGCAATCAATATGTTTTCCTCTCACCTTGGCTTCTCTGTGCATGTCAGCTTTATCCTGCTCTCACTGCGGACCCACTCTCTAAGCTTTCCTGGCCATGTCATGGGAAATCTGCCCCCCTCCCCCAAATCCTGAGTCCTTACATCTTCCCTGTTTAAGCCTTTAGTCCAGACTGAGATTGGAATTTCTGAACCTCTATTCAGATTTTCACAGCAAGAGATTCAGACTGGCCCAGGTTAGGTCAGGGGCTCACCCTGAATGCTTAGCTGTGGTCAGAGCCACACGGTCCAGCTGTAGCTGCCACAGCTCCTTCTTCCCTTCCCTACATGTGGCTGGCACCAACTTTACAGTGTTAGGAAGAGACATTTTTACTGAGTTTGGTATGAGATGAGAGTTTTTAAGCAATGAGCTACATCTGAGGAAGGTTAATCTCAGTAATGTCAGGAATGATTTCAGTGGTGAGAGGAATGATTTACCAGAGATTCTTTTTTTTTTCTTTTAAAGATTTATTTATTTCCTTGAGTGAGCGAGGGAGAGCACTCGTGTGGGTATGAGCGGGGAGGGGCAGAGGGAGAGAATCGCAGGTCAACTCCCCACTGAGCCCGGAGCCTGATTCGGGGCTTGATCTCAGGACCCATGAGATCACGATCTGAGCCCAAACCAGGAGTCAGTGGCCCAACAGAGTGAGCCACAGGTACCCCTACTAGAAGTTCTTTAGCAAGATGGGGCAAGGGAATTGGAAGACACTGGGGCCTTTAAGACTTTTCTAGTAATAGATTGCAAGGGGCATGGGAGAGCTGCTTTTTCTACACTTATCCGCTAGGAGACAATACAGAAGCAGGTAGTGGTAAGGGGAAGAGAAGGGCAGTCTAGGGAGGGCTTTTTGAGGAGGGAGAGAGAGTTCCTGGTAGGGCTCAGGGTAGGCAGCATGCTCAGGCTTGCCCTGGGCCTCATTTTCACTGGGGTATCCACAGAGAGTCTGAAAACACGTGGACACACGTAGATCCTGAAGACAGACAGAACCTGGGTAGTATGCAAATATGGCCCCTGACGCACCGTGAGGCATTGCCAAGCTTCACCTCTGTTGGAAGGCGTTTCTCCTGGGGGAGGGCAGATAAGCAGTGACTCACCGACAGGATGGCCCAGTGACATAGCTTAAAGGAAACGTGAGAGAAACTCTTGACTCATCCTGGCTGGTGGTGTCTGCTGAGTGTGTGGGTATAGATATAAACACACGGCCACACACGTTCTCCCACACCCTCTCAAGCATGAGGGCAGGGCCACAGGGGTTCAGGCAGTGACTCAGAAGGTAGTGACATGGATAACCTGCTGACTCATGGTTGTACGTTCCTTGGCTCCCTGCTCAGACAGGGCCTGGGTTTGAAGGACAGGTGACTCACAGAATGACCCTCTCTCTGGTCTGGTTTTTCCAAGTGCTATCCTTAGTTCTCCAGGTCACCCTCACCTCTGGAACATTCCTGGTGTGGAGGCCCATCCTGCCACTTTTGGTCCTCAGCCCCCTATTTCATTTGTTCACTGGGATTTCTATTCTATCAACCTTTCCACTTCTTATCATTCACTCAGCCAACAAATATTTAATCAGTATCCATGATGTACCAGCTCCATGCTGGGTGCTGGGGATCCAGCATTGCACAGGTAATGTCCCCTGCCTCAGAGAGCTATGACCTCCTTTGTGGGACTGTCCTGGCACACTTTCTGTGAAAGTTGTTTCAGTCAGGAAAGAGACACGTCTTCAAACTCCTCTTTCTCCAAAGTCCCATCGCGCTCTTGCTTCTGGGTGGTTACTAGTGGGGTCTCTAGTCTGGCCGGAGTGGCTAGATCCTTTCCCATGTACCTCCTTTGTATTTCCTGCCACCTGAAGAGAGCGATTCCTCTTCCTTCCACCACATGTGTAGCACTGGGGGCTCTTTTGTAGGCAAAGGGCTGGTTGAGTGTGTACTGAACTTCACACATACAGTAGCCCTAGCCCTGCTCCTGGACCCCTAGACATTGCCATGGTCTTGTCCTTGGGGCAGCACTTGCTTCATTTACCAAGTCGTAGGGTTTTGCACGTTATTTCATCATCACAATGACTCTACGAGAAAGGCTATTTGTCATCAGGCCATACTATTATCATCATTGTCTCACATACCAGGAAACCGAGGCTCAGAGAGATGAAACCTCACAGATCACAAGCCTGTAAGAGATAGTCCCGGTCCACCTGGAACCCACTGCTCTCCATGGCCACAAGTATTGTCTCAATCCCGGGGTAAATCCTCTGCCTTCTTGAAACCATCTTCACCTTGACCCTGGGGGGCCATTCCTCTTCTGGCTTCTCCAATTCCCTGGCCCCCATGGATCCAGCAGGCACAGGAAGGGGACAGGGCATCAGAGAAAATGGATGCAGATGTAAGAGAGGAGATTTTAGTGTTGTGTATGTGTGGTGACCAGCTTAGAGCAGGGCTGCGGGATTGGGTTTAGGTATGGATAGAACTTACCCTTAAACTCTAACCTCTTGGGGCGCCTGGGTAGCTCAGTGGGTTAAGGCCTCTGCCTTCAGCTCAGGTCATGATCCCGGGGTCCTGGGATCAAACCCCACACCGGGTTCTCTGCTCAGTGGGAAGCCTGCTTCCTCTTCTCTCTCTCTGTCTGCCTCTCTGCCTACTTGTGATCTCTGCCAAATAAATAAATAAATAAATAAAATCTAAAAACAAAAACAAAAACAAAAACAAAACCCTCCAGTCTCTTTAGTGATCCTTCTCATGGTGCTGGTTATGTGGGCTATTCCCTCACATGGACCCCACCTCTGTGACCCCAACAAGAATGTCAAGAGAGAGGTGCTAGGGTCGTGATCACATGCTTTTGAGCTGGAAGAGGTCCCAGAGATCACCGAGTCTGATTTTCTCATGTTTCAGACAAAGAAAATGAGAGACTGAGGGGATTCCCCAATTCCTAGAATAGTGGTGAGCCTGGGACTTGAACCCAGGTCTCCTTTCTCTGACATCCCCTTTCAGCACTCTGACCAGAATTATAGAAAGCCCAAGAGTCAATGCAGTTGGGCATGAACTACAATGAAGCTTTCATTTATGTGAGTCTATACAGTCGGACCCCTCTTCCACAGACCTCCCCTTCTCAAGTGACCTATCTTGCTATTTCACCCCAGGTCCCCGGGGGCCTTTCCTTCCCTGTCCTTATTTATGTTGTCTTATAAAGATCCCCAGTGTAAGAGTTACTTTCCAACAATGGCATTTGAGTGGAAAGTTTCACCGTAAGTTTGGCTGGGAGAGCAGGCATTCTATTCATCTGCAGATGTTCCTTTCTTTCTCTTTTGGCACTGATAACTGTCTTTGTTATTGTCCTTTTTTTCTTTTGCGGAAGAACCTGTGTTTGGCAGAGTAGACACGTCAGCAGACTTGTAAATTATAATTTCTTTTCGTGAAAGGCCTTGCATAGTGGGTCTTTAGTTTTCTTTCACTGGCTACGAGAATTCTCCTCCTAGGAAGATCCACAGTTAGTTGCCTTCCATTCTGCCTCGAGGGGGCAGGTGCTATAGGAAAGCTTAGTTCCTGAGGTCAGACAGCACCTGGTTTGAGTCCTGTCTTGAGCACTGAGACTTTGGAAAAGATACTTAACAGCTTTGAATCTTGATTTCCCCACCTGTAAAATGGGCATATTGAGGAACACACAAGGAAAGGAGAATGAAGGGGTCTCACAGGCAAGATGGTCCAGATGCCTAATGGAAGAGGCATCTTTATCTTCAGTAACTTGAGGACTGTTGGCTGCCATTCAATGCTTGGGCAGGTAAAAAGGCTTCAACTTCAGGTAAACCCCACAGTAATCTCTTTGGTACACACATTTATGAGATAATTGTTCTCTTGCTGGTATCCATGTGTTTTTCTCCAGCGGCATGGCAGGGAGAGGGTTTGGGGGTGCTGTTTCCGGTCTATGGGAGGCAGTAGGCCAGAGTGGGGGGAAATGTGGCTGGAGGGTCCTTGTCCTTCCCTAGATGTCATTTACCAACTGTCCTGAGACTTTGGGCAGGACATGAACTTCAGTTTTCTCATCTCTGAAGTGAGAGGAAGACTTAACCCTTCATTGGGCTGCTGAGAAATTAAATGAGACAGCCTTTGGAGCATTTAACACTCGAGTGCTGCTACTTCAACTGACATAATTTCAGAGGGTCCTAGTTTTGAGGGTATTTTTATGTTAAGGAGGCAATATCTTTTTATAGGGACCTCCCCCAAGAAGTGATTCCCCTCTCCAGGTATTCCCTGAAGTTCTCCCTGAAATTTTTCCAGTTGCTCGGGCCAGGTTTCTGGTTTCAGAAATGCAGGCTCTTCCCAGCAAGGAGGGTCCCTGTGCTTCAGGACCCAGGCCTACATAAGCAAGTATTCCATGTTGTTAGTCCCCTGCACTTTGTCTGGAGCTTGAGGCTTCATAATCTTGATCTTGATGTGACCCTGCAGAACGGAATTGGGTACATGGCCTGTTGTTCATTCTGGACTCCACCAGGGATTGGAGGGAGAGAAAAGATTTCATTTTCAAGGTGCCCCATGCCCTTGCACACTGTGTTTCCTCTTCCCAGAATGAATTTTGCCTTCTCATTTCTTCTGGTAATGCTTTGCTGTCATTTAGGAGGTGTCATTGTGCTTGTTTGCAAGCTTCCCCAGGCCATCCTCAGCAAAGTCTATGGCTCCCTTCTCTGTGCGCCCAAAGCGCGCCTCCCATGCTGCTCTGAAACTCCTGTGAGCAGCGTACATAGAGGCCCTGCCTGCATTTGTCCCTCTCCCTGTCTCTCACCTGTCTCTGCATTTTGTCCCCCCATCTAGCTGTGTCCCCTGTAGTTTAAAAAGGCGCTGTGCCTCCTTTCAGCCCTGCGACAGCGTGGCCTGCCCCTCCTTGGTGCCTCCACCCCGCGTGGTGAGACCCTGCTCATCCTTGGGCCTCTGTTGAACACCCCTGGCTCTGAAAAGATGTCCTTGAGCACCCATTTCTGAGTGGCCCTCCTGTGGGCCCCGGGACACCTTCTCATAGTCCCCAGCACACACACTGAGCAGTCGCATTCTGCTTTCATCTCTTTGTCCCTGCTGGACTGTGTGCCTCCCGGGGGAAGGTGCTACCTATTTGTTCCTTACTGTGTCTCTGAGCTAGCACAGGCCTGTAGGAGCTGTTCGTCGTATGAAACATCTATTTTCATGTTTGAGGAGGGAACTTAGGATCTCATGATGTCACACCTGCAGCAGTTAACACAGCACTCCTCATTCAGGCCGACTTACACCATCAACTCCGAGGCCCTATCCCAGAGAGCTCCAGAGCTCCTTCTTCCTGCATAATCACATTTCTCTTTTAGCATCAGAGAACCAAGAAGCTGGAAGGAGTCCCCAAGGCCCCGCTCCCCAAAGAAAGCTCCAGCTCCCTCCCCTCTCCCTGGCAGGTGGTCCTGCTATGCCTTCCCTCCCTCTCACTCCCTCCCCACCCCCCTACAAGCCGAGCTGTTATTGGCAATTCACGTCATGTTTCTGGGCCTTTCTTCAAGTTTAGACTCATTCTGGTTGTACTTAAGAACATGAACTGGCATTGTCCAATGTTAGTAAATGTCCTCCCAAATCCGGCTGTTGTAGACCTGTCTCTATCCCCTTCATCAGATCAATATGCTGAACACCCAGGCCAATGGGAATCGCCCCATGGGTCCCCGGCCCATTTATTAAAAAATGTGGAACAATTTAAGTTCTTGCCGCTTTGACTGGAAGTCATTGAGCACATGTTTCCAACAGGCTCTGGGGCTGGGAGGTCAAGTTTCAGATGCGATTAGTTCAGTGTAAAGGTAAGCCTGCCAGGCCTGGAATGAAGAAGAACCGACAGCTGATTTACGATGTGGCTTTTAAACAAATCACCCCTAAAGCACAGCTCGTTTCATTATGGAAGGGGCTCAATTTGTATTAAAGTGTCATCCTTGGCCCCTGTAGTCAGCAGCTGGTGGAAGGAAATGGGATATCAGTGATTCTTTCAGAAAGTGTCTCCACAATGTTTGGCAAAAGAAATGCTGGTGTTTCAGGTCCCATTTACATCTACATCATGACAAAATGTACTGTTGGCACCTGGGGGTGGGGTGTGACTGCACAGAAATAGCGGGGAGGCCCCGTCCTTGGGGCTGAGAGGGCTCCAGTCCACAGGACACCCCACACAAGCTGCCCTCTGCCTCGGTGACCTGCTGCACATTCAGTCTCCAGAATGGGGATTGGGGACAGTGACAGGTCCAGAGGGGAAACTCTGTACTTTTGGGAAGCGACGCCTGTCCAGGAGTGTTTACAGAGATGCTTTCCTGAATTAACATGGCTCAGTTCACTGCGTCCTCTGCAGGAAATAGAAAGCCCGCATTAGTGTCCAGGAAATAGAAAATGTGACTACAGCCTTCTCATAACTCTGGCGCTGACCTCCAGGTATTTCAGTGTTTAATGACAGACCGTCTTGTTTCTCTCTGTCCTTCCTGTTCCAAATATGACATGGAACATTCTGCTACCATCCAGGAACCCTGGGCTCAGGTGGAGGCTCGAGGGTGGCCGTAAAAGGACGGGAGATGATGACTGAGACTCACGCTCTCACGGGTTTTGGTCTTCCTGTCCCGGCCCCAATAACAATGACTAAGCGCAGAGAAAGTGGAGTCATTTCTGAATCCCAGACATGCTGCCCCGGGGGCTCCTCGTTAGTGGTCAGTCCGGCCATGGCTGGCGGGAGCTGAGAAGGAGCCATCTGTGTGGACACAGGACGGCCAGACTTGGAGCCAGGGGCCCTGAGAAGGGATGGTGACAGTGGAAGAAAATCTCACTGGGACAGGGGTACAGATTTAGCCAAATAACGTGGGTAAGAAACATGTTCTCATCCTGGGTTTCCAGGCTGAGCTCTGCTGTCTATTCTGACGAACAAAGACCTGTGAGAGATGATTGCTCCTGGGATGGGCAGCCATCATTCTGGATGCTTGCAGACGAAATATCTGGTAACATCTGGAGCCCTGAGCCGGAGATACCAGCTTCTCTTGGCTAGGCAAGTGGCTTCCTGCACTTTAGAATTGCAGTCCATAAAAGGAGAATTTATGAACAAACAAGGAAACCGATCTCCCTTCTGCAACATTAAGAAATGTTTTCAACATGAAGTCTTCATTGCTGCTTTTTTTCTGGTAACCAGGTCAAAATTGGTAAATTTAGTATAGCTCCAAATTTCTGTCACCTAACACCCAACTTGCTAAATTCCCTTCGGCAAGGTGCATCGACTTCTTGTTTTGCAGGCATCATGTAATGCCCAGTGTTTTGGGTATTTTTGCTTAGATTTATGTCCTCAGTATAGCTTAATGGAAAGAATTTGAACTTTGGGGCCAAGCAGAACCAAATTTAAATCAAAATCCCACGTTGTGTGAGCTTGATAAACCGACTTAACTTTTCCTAGCCTGGTTTTCCTTCTCTGTAAGATAGAGACAATTCCCACTTCGGGGTGCAGTGAGGCTCACATGGGGCAATGCATTATAATTCCGACATAGTAGGAGGCGTGGAGGCAGGGCAGGCCTTGCACTCTGTATTAGCACTCATCTCTCCACCCAGCCCGTTTACAATTTCCTTCAACATGACATTGTATCATGCGCTTCTGTATCTCTCTCAGCACTCAACCTGTTGCCTTGTAGAGAGTGGTACTCCAATAAACACTGAAATGAACTAATTTTATATTAAAGTCAAAATGGAGTGAGGAATGGACTCAAGGAAAATGAAAGGGACATCTGACTGGGCCAGAGCCTCCCTCCTCAAAGTGTAGCATAAGGGTCAGGGTCACCAGAGAGCTAATAAACATGCAGAATCTCAGGCCACACACCAGACCCACTGAGCCAGAGTCTGCACAGGTGATTCACGTGTGTTTAAAAGCATGAGAAGCCCCTAGTTCAGAATATTGTGCCAGTACATTGCGTACTAAATGAATAAATGAAGGAGTAAGATCAGGAGGCTAGCAAAATAACTTGCTGGTTTTATTTAAAATAAATAAAACCACTGTTTTATTGGTTTTATTTAAAAGGAAAACTCTATTAAAAATGAAAGCTAATACTAAGAATTCTAAGTCTAATGGTGGCTTCTGTCCACTTCCAGCAGACCCTGTCCCTGGGGGTTAGTCCATAGCCACAGACACTGAGCTGCCCATGGCTTCCCTTTCCCCTCAGAGCACTGAGGACCCAACCCTTGTGCTCTCGGGAGGCTGTGTTGTCCCTGGTGGCCACCTCCTGCCCCAGGCTCTGTGAGTCTGCTTGCTACTTGGGGTCTCCTGGCTTGGCGGCATGCCAGTCACTGTGACCGTCTGTCTGCCTGAGTGCCAAGCATGGAGACCTTGCTCAGCCCTGCACAGAACACCCATTGTTCCTGCCTGAATTACTGCCCTCAGGTCGATTCATTTGAAAGTACTGGAGAGGATCTGGCTCTTGCATCCTCATTTCAGAGCTGCGGTGTGAACCTGGACAGCGGCACAGGACCACTTCTTCCAAGTCGGGGCGTCCCTTTGTATTTGTCTGTGCTTCCCACAGGTACAAGCTCCCCGCCTGGATAACAGCTGTCCCTCCTAACCAGGTCCCCTATTCTCTTCCCAGTCAGCCAGAGGTGCTTTTCTTTTTAATTATTTATTTATTTATTTTCAGAGGTGCTTTTCTTAAGACTTAAATTGGATGGTGTCCCTTTCCTGTTTCAAGTCCTTCCATGCTCCACCCCCTACTTGCCACCCTGCACTCCAGCCTCCTCCTAGTGGCCTTCCAGGGCCACCCTCTCGTCTGTCACCTCTTCCTCGTGCTGTGCTCCCTAATCCCGCTCTTCTTCCACTTCCTGCACCTGCCCAGCCCTCTCCCATGCACCCTAGCTCAAATAGTCCCCCAAATCTTATTCTCCATGCTGCTCATCACTTTTCCTGTGGTTTTATTCATGTGTCGGTTTTCTTTTTTGTCCATCTCCTCTGCTGACTGTAAGCCCCACAGAGGCAGCGAGGGTGTCTGTGTCTCCTGTGTCTGCACTGGGGCCTGGTATATCTCAGGCCCTCACTAAACAGTGGCCAAATGGAATGAATGAGACCACGGGTGCTGAGTGTTTTCACCCCAAACCCCCTTTCTGCCAGTCTCCATCCAGAGGCCTCTTCTTTCCTCCTTTGGGCTTTCTCCATCAGGTGGATAGACTTGCTTCACGAAGCCTTCCCACCCCATCCCTACCCCCCATCCAGAATCATCTTCTATCTTAGAATCTACTGTGGTACCATTCCCCACCAAATCTCTCTCATACGCACACGCCAACACACTCACGTATACACACACATTTTCTCTCTATGTTGGCCAGATGTTGTTCTTCTGAGAGAGGACGTAGGGACAGGGGTTAAGTGTGGGCTCTGGAACCAGACCAGCTGGTTTTGAATCTTGCCTTTGTCAGTTACTTGTAGGGCAACTGGCAAATTCTCTCTACCTCAGTTTTCCCATCTGTAAAGTAGGGACAATGGCAGAATCTTCCTTACACGGTTGTTGTGAGAGTTGAAAGACCTAAAACTTAAAAAATATACAGAACAAAGTTGGGCATGTAGTAAGTACTATGAAAATGTTGGGTGTGATTATTATTTAATTGAGGAAGAAACCAAGGACGAAAACATTTTGCCCTGTGAGGTTCTTCTGGAGCTGGACTTTGAATCCAGATTTTCCCTAGGCTAAGAACTTGTCTGCCTTCACCATGGCTGCTAGAGACTCCCTGTGGGACAAACTCCCTGGGGTCTCCAAGGGCTTGGGCATGGATACATCCCAGTGAAAAAGAAAAAGAAAATCAGATATCGAGCAAAGTCCTATGTCCATTTAGCAACTTATACCTCTCTCCTCCCTGTTGGATCCGTGGTTGGAAATGAGAGGACACAGGCTGGCCACGGTCCCCAGGATGGGCTCACAGGCAGGAGTGGAGATTGGCCCACCAAGCCATGCCCCTAAAGTGAGGACCCCTCCCAGCTGCTCTCAGGGGGCAAATGTGAGGAGTCCTTCTTTCCCCGAGCCCTCCCTCCCTCCAGCTGTTTTGCTGCCTGCTTTCATTTTGGGAATAAGTCTTCTTTCCATGTTCATCTTAATTTGGAAGTCTCACCTCTCTCCATCTCTTTCCCCACATATTCTGCCCTCACCCCCCTCCCCCATGGCGGGTCCTCTGGAGCTGGCTCATGCTTCCCAGGGCTGCATCCAGGTTTACCAGGCCTTTCTTCTGCCTTCTGGATGGAAGTCCAGGAATCTGTATATATTTTTTTCTTTTTCTTTAAGATTAGAGCTTTCAATTTTAAAACTCCATGTCTCATATGAGAAATGAGAAAATATACATAATTCAAATATACCAGAAAAAGGGCTATGAAGCCTGTAAGAGAGAGGTGGGATTACAGCATCCAAGAACCATATCTGTCACAAGTGTTCCTAGTGACCTGTCTTTAGGGTAACTGGGGGGTCCTGCCCAGGGTTTCCTCGTGCTCCTCCTCCACAAAATCTCCATGGCTGTCCCCCAGCCCAGGCTGCATCTCATACCTTAACCAGGTGATGGTTCTCATTCAGGAACCCTGTGCTGGTGTCTGAGCCTCAGCAAGCTATAGGTTTTCTGCTCAAGCAATAGAAATTTCTGGACCAGAGGAATCAAGTATTCTCTCACACAGTGAACCCTCCATACATAGTTGGGGGAAGGTTTACTTTTTTCCTCTCATTGTATCCGCGCTGGATGAGCCCTGGAACGGTTTTATCCGAGCACATGAGGGAAAAGATGCAATGAGGGAAAACGCAATGAGGGAAAAGACAGAGTAACATGAAGTAAAAGGGGTGTATTCATTGTGATGAAACATGTCTTACACGGTCCAGGTTTGACCTAGTGATGAAAGCGGCTCTGCTGCCTGGGTTATTTGCCGATGTCTCCAAGGGGAAGAAGACCCATGGCCAGAGCTGGCTGGGTTTTTTGTCTGAAGAGCTGCTCGCATTCCCAGCTCCCCCCTGAGCTCCGTGTGTGACCTTAGGGAACCCGGCCTCTGTTTCCTCACTATAAAAAGACAGGTAAGAGCCTATATCATTGGATAACTGTGAGGTTCAGTGAGACGCCAGGTGCAGAATCACTTTGTAAACTGTGGAGTGCCATGCCGTTGGTAGTCATCACTCGTAGTCATCCCTAGAGCTGGTTTTCCAGCTCACCTGTTTTCTTCATTGCCAGGCAGCTTTCCTACCTGGGGCATGTGGCTAGGATTGTAATGCTCGGGAGCCCAGAAACTCTACTTCCCAGCAAGAGCTACATAACATCCCATCCTAACTGAGAGAGACAAAGGGGAACAATGACTCAGAGGCAGCTCCGGGGCAGCGGCCAGCTCAGACAAGAGGCTTTGCAGAGGCTCCTTGGGCCCCAAGACGTCTTGCATGGGTGTGCCGGGGAATGTGAGCAGATCCACTGTACGCTTTGGTTGTTCGGGAAGAAATTTGGAAACCAGACTATGATTGGATGGATGTTTAACATCACCAAGAACGGACAAGATTGTCAGATGGTAACACTTAAAATCTGAACAAAAACAATAAAAAAAATGATAAATGCATTACAGCGAAAGGGGATTGTTGTCCTGTAAATGAACTCCTTGAAAATCAGATTTTCTGAATTTGATAAGAATATATTAGAGGAGGCAGTTTTCAGAGTTCTGTGAGCTCCGGCAGGGCTGGTTTAGAGTGTGTGAGAAGAAAGCAACAGATTTAAAAAATCTGTACAAACACCAATAGAAATAAACTTGTAACTTGTTGAGATGGACCCACATCGTTAGAGACTTTGCCCTTAACATCTCTCTTTTAAATCTGACTCCAGGAAATAGATTTGGAACCGGATCAGTCCCATCCTTGACCCTGCCATCCTTCTCTCAGAATTATAAACACAAGATGATTACAGCACGCTTCCTGCATGTGCCTTCCATGTGGTTCTAGTGTCAGCCTCACAAACGCAGTGAGTAAACACAAAGTTCTGAGGCCTCACCCATGTGGTTCGCTCTTGAAGGGGGGAGAGTCAGGAAGATGGGCCCCAGGGATGTCTGCCCTGGGAGGCACCAGCTTCTCCCTTCTCCTAGTGGCAGAGAATTCACTCTTCCCTTGGTGCTTTGCATGTTGGGGGGGTGTGGGGGGTGCTACAAAGGAGGGTTGGAAATATTTTCCCTTCTTCCTTTCTTTTTAAAAAAATCTATTTCAATCCAGCCCATCCTTGGAAAACCACAACCCCCCAGCAGTCTCCAAGTCCATCAGGTTTGGAAAACACACATTCTACTCTGCTACCCCTTGCTTCTGTGGATCTGTTTCAAGCAGCAATTACTTTCACTGGAAAGGAGTATGGGGTTGAGACTTTCATTAATGGGCGGGGACGCCAGGCTCCTGTGGTTTGACACCACCTAAATATACAAATTGTTAACTTTATGATTTTTCGACAATTTTCCCTGCTCTCCCAGATCTCATATGAATCTCATTTCCCAAGGAACTGACCAAGGAACTCTGACCTATTGCTTCAATTGCTTAAAGACTTCTAGTATTTTTTTTCCTTGGCCTGCTACTCTTGATATCAGAAGGTGACTTGAACATCAAAGGCAGCAGGCCAGATGACTTTTTCCCCCCACGAACTAGTCGACTCTCATTTGCCTGCATTCTATGTGCATGAATTCAGGTTGGCATCCATTTCACCCGGGCCTCCGCCTGCTCCCAGTGCGGCAGGGTGCGTGGCTGTAACTTGGATTACTTGCTGGGCCCGAGGCTGCAGGGATTGGACTAAGGGCCTTGTTATCCATGCTGCTTAGGTATGAGTGTGTGTACGCATGTGCGTGTTCTCCATCAGCACCAGCAGACCCTGGGGCCAGCACTGTCCAATGTAGCAGCCGCAATTCACGTGGTTCGTGTTGATGCACACTGAGTGCTTGAAGTGTAGCTTCTGAATACAGACGTGCTCTCAGTAGGAGACATGTTCAATGTCCAAGATTTAGTATGAAAATGAAAATGTAAGGTATCTCCATAATTTGTATATGGATAGCATGTTACATTGGTAATATTTTGGATAGATTGGGTTAAACGAAACATGTTATCAAGATTAATTTTTTCTCTTTTTGTTTTTTAAACTGTGGCTACTAGAAAATGTAAAATTGCATATGCGGCCCCTATTACATTTCTGTGGGACAGTGGTGATCTGGACCCACGACAGAGACTCTGTGACACCCTGGCTGAGTCACAGGCTTTGACAGCACTTGCCCTGTTGCCCTGCAAACTTCAGGCTAGGCAGTGAGTGTGTAGGTGGGATTTCATCAATCAGATTCTGGAACATACAGCTGCAGGAACACTGTGTTCATGGGTACCTTCAGGATCCCACACCAAATTTGTTCACGTGGCACCTCTGTCCTGGACAGGCTGACGTTCTGTGCATGTCCTCATGTGCAGCCTAGAGAGACTTGTGCTCACTGGTCTGGGACTGGAAGGAGGCTGCTGGTGAATCAGACCTGGCTGGTGGCTCCCAGTACACCACGAATGTATTTAGACAGTGTCCAATCACTTGCCACTGAGTCTGGGCTGGATCACTCCTCTTTGACCTTGACATGTTTAGGTTGCTGTTTAATGGGAAAGGACTTTAAAGATTGGGTCATCTAGGGGCACCTGGATGGCTCACAGCTGGTTCAGCATCAGGCTCGTGGCTTCGGCTCAGGTCATCATCTCATGGGTTGTAGGGATCAAGTCCTCTGTCGGACTCCATGCTCTGCTGGGGAGATGCTTAAGGATTCTCTCCGTGTGCCCCTCCCCCATGAAATAAATAAATAAATCTTAAAAAAAAGGTTAGGTAGTCTAATCTTTTCATTTTACAAAAGAGGGCACTAAGACCCAACTGTGAGGTGCTAAGAGGGTGGTTATTATGAGCTTACACTTTGGCAGAGGAGGTTGCAAGTTCAAATCCCAGCTCTGCCACTTCTGAGTCAGGAGAACTTGGGTAAGGTCACTGAACCTTTCTGGGTTCAGTTTTGGTTTCTATCTAATGAGGATCATCATATCTCCCTCAAGGAATTATTATAGAAATAAAATAAGAAATGCATGCAAATGCTGTGGACTAAATATTTGTGCCCCTGCCCCCCATTCATATATTAAATTCTACCCTCAAGGTGTTTGTGTTAGGAGGACGGGCCTTTGGGAGGCCATTAGGGCTCCACCTCTGTACCAGATTAATGCTCTTATGAAAGAGAACCCAGGAAGCTCCCTCATCCCTTTGGTCTTGTGAGGACGGACACAGTACAAAGTCAGTAGACACTGAATCCGCTGGCACCTTGATCTTGGGCTTCCCAGCCTCCAGAATAGTGAGAAATCAATTTCTTTCATTTGTAAGCCAGCCCATCTACATACTCTGTTATAGCAGCCCAAATGGACTGAGACAATAAATTACTCATTTTGTGATCTGGCAGAAAGTGAGTACTTGATAAATAGTGGTTACTTCATAAGATTCTACAGCCAATTTGCAGCTCATGTTGGGTTTAGAGCCCAGATCTTGGCTTCTACTTCAGTGTCCTTGTTTTATGGGATACATCAGGCTGGGCACAACCTGTCACATCTAAAGTTGAATCACCAGGACTCGAAGATCACACAGTTAAGCTAAGCAGCTCTGCTAAGAGCCCCTGCAGCCACCTGGCCGGCCACCTGCACAGGACTCCCATTCTGGACCGCACCGAGCTGTTTGCTTGTCTGTGTCCCCAGGACCTGTAAGTTCATTGAGGGCAGGGACTATATCTCATTCATTAGTGCTGCCCTTTTATTCTTTCAGTAGTATGCTGAGGACCTATCCTAAACCAGGGCTTTTCCTAGACTCCTGGGGCACATCAGGGAACACACACAAAGATCTTGCTAAGATCTTGCTTTATGGAGCATGATTTCTAGCCAGGGGAGATGGATGCCATGTTGGGAGGTGATACAGGACTCATTTTTTGCCCAGTCCAGATCCACGGACCTGGCCTGGCAGGGACCAGGCCTGGCAATGGCTCAGTCTGTGCCTGACAGTCCAGAGCCCCTGGTGCCTTCACTTCGGTGCAGTCCTGGAGCCACCCACCACTGCCACTCCTACAGCTAAGGGACCAGCTGTAAGGGCTGTCCCTCAGGTGGCTCTGAGACATGCCCCAGAGACCTCTGTCTGGCACTTTTCACCTCCCATCTTCTGCACTAGGGCTTCCCCTTTCCATGAAGGTGAGGAACCTTCTCTGGGCTCATCTGCTTTCATATCACTTGGAAATACAAGGGAGTTAACACTGGGAGGGCAGACTTCGATCAATGAGAGACAGAGACCAAAGGCTACGCTCTTCTCTCCTCTCTGCAGACGTCCTCTGGGACCCAGTCATCACTTTTTACAACATATGGCCATTTGGAAAACATATTCCCTGAGGTCCGCTCTCCCTGCTTCTATGCTTTATCCCCTTTTCTCTCATGGCTGCTTCCCTGGGATTGCATTCCTTTAAGATACGTTTTCTAGGGAACTGGGCCAAGGCAGTAGGTGATAAGTGCTGCAGAAAAAGAACATGTAGAGTGGGTAAAAGCGGGGTCAGGTGTGCTTGTGAAGGCTTGCAGTTGTCAGCAGTATCATCAGTATCAGCCTTGTTGAAAGGTGATACTTGAACAAAGATTTGAAGTTGAAGAAGTTAACAACCTGGGGAAGGAACATTCTGGGGCAGTGGGCGGGGGGTGGGGAGGTATTCAGGGAACAGCCAGTGCCAAGGCACAGAGGCAGAAGGTGGCAGGTATGGTAACTGCCAGCAGCAAGACCAGAATGGCTTTGGAGCATCAGAGGAGGAGTTGCAGGAGGTGAGGTCAGAGGATAGGGTTTGGGGAGTGGGGTCATCTTTTGTCTTGCCAGTCACTGTAAGGGCTTGAGCTTTTACTCAAGCGAGAGGGAGCCTGTGTGAATTTTTCGCAGCAGCGTGACATGGCACTTCTAAGTGCCTGATGGATGGCATAACACTTGGCACGTAGGAGGTATTCATTCAGTGTTTGGGAACTGGGAGGAAGACATGCAGGTGAAATTCCATGGGCCCTGCTTGGGAACAGTGCCTGCAGAGGACCCCCCAGCCATGTAGAAAGCTAGAGCCTGCCCTGGACGTTTCTAACCAAGAGTTGAAACAGATGGAAACAAAATGCAGCGTTAATCCAAAAAGCATGTGGAAGAGAGATCAAATGGGAGAGGAGAATGAATGTGTTTTTAGAGGAACTGTGCGCTTCCTTCAGAACCAGATTTGTGGGAAGCCAGCCGAAACAACCTCGAGCCTTGTGGCAGAAAGTGGGTTTATTGGCTGTATCCGGGGAGTTGGGAGAAGTGCCTCCATTTTCCCACATCCTAGCAATGAAGGGAGGGCTCTCCACTACCAGCCAAGCAAGTATATGAGCTTTGGCTTGTTGGAAATGTAGGCAACAAAGGTTTCCATCATTGGTTCTGTGAAATCCCTTTGGCAGGGTCCTTTCAGGTTTGAGTTGTGTGGATCACACACCAGTGTGGGTGGCTGGTTCCTTTCCTCCCCATCATGGCTAGCTGAGGGCAGCAGTGTCAGGAGAAAGAACCCTCACTATGCATCCTCATTTTCTCTAGGGCTTCTCTTCTTCCTCTTGACTCCTTCCTTTTGTCTTCATCTCTTAAGGAGGTGGCTGGGGAATTAGAAGTCTTGAAGCATAGATAAAGCAACAGGTCAGCAGCAGTCTCTCCAACATCCTCTCTAATAAGAAGGAGTAACTGCTTCCAGAAAGCAGAAAAGAAGGGAAGTATAACAACATGAATCCTTTTATTCTGGGCACAGTGGGCCAGGAGCAGGGGAGGTTGAGTGGTTTTAGCGTCAGAATTTGATATGATATTGATGATTTAGAAATATGGAGACTTGTGCCCAGGCCAAGGAAAGTGGTTGGGCTCTTTGTCAAGAATCTTGTACGTCAGTCTTCCTAATCACCTTATTTTGATGCACAGCTACCCCTCAGCTATGCTGCTGGGAGAAAGGCAAAGCCCAAGTGTTCTTAAGTATTTTCCAAGCAAGACCACATAAATCTTTGCAAACTAGGAAAGATCATTTAGTGTCTAGCAGAGGAAGAGATTGAGACTTGGGAAGGTCAATAAAACACCATGTGTCTGCAGAACATATAAGAACCTTACAAGTGGGAGCAGCCAGTTGGGCAAGAACGGGTCTCACAGCTGCATAAGAGGTTCTGCCATTTCCCAGATGGGCAGCTGAGTCCACCGTGAGCACACCCCTTGGTGTTACCTGGCTTCCTTAGTAGCCAGAGGAGCATATCATAGCCAAAATATGCATGGCTGTTGCTTTATTATGAGTTTTTTGAATACCATGATATGGTTTATAGAAATACAGGAAGAAGTATTGCAAAATTTAATTAATATAAAAGCAATATAAAGCCCCATTGCTACATCCTTGATTATGGGTAAAGGAGTGGCATACTCCATTACTAAACAAGTTATCATTATCATTATCCACAGGGAAGCACCTGTGAAAGTGGAGAAACAATTCTGTTCTTCACTCTCTGCCCTATATCCCATCCCATCCAGAACCCACAGGACTGTGGGTTTGGGAGTGACTTCTCCATGCTACTTGACCGATCTTAGCTCTTCA
The DNA here is from genome assembly GCA_003697995.1 of Taxidea taxus jeffersonii. NCBI lineage: Eukaryota > Metazoa > Chordata > Mammalia > Carnivora > Mustelidae > Taxidea > Taxidea taxus. The sequence continues at coordinate 93,250 of ML109974.1, read as the reverse complement.
TCTATATGAGACCCTTACTCTAAACCAGGGAAACCACAGTGCACACACCTGACCCAGCCCACTGGCCGTACTTGGTATGTGAGCTACGAATGGTTTTGACATTTTTAACTGAATCAAAAAAATATCAAAGACGAATATTTTGTGAGATGTGAACATTTTGTGAAATCCAAATTTCAGTTTCCATAAACAAAGTTTTTTTTTAAGGTTTTATTTATTTATTAGTTAGAGAGAGAGAGGGAGAGCGAGCGAGCACAGGCAGACAGAGAGGCAGGCAGAGGGAGAAGCAGGCTCCCTGGCGAGCAAGGAGCCCGATGTGGGACTCGATCCCAGGACGCTGGGATCATGACCTGAGCCGAAGGCAGCTGCTTAACCAACTGAGCCACCCAGGCGTCCCTCCATAAACAAAGTTTTACTGAAACATAGCTACGCCTCTTTATTCACCGCCTGTGCATCACACAAGATGGTGAGCGCTAAGTGGCAGAGACGAGTAGTTGAGACAGGGAGTAAATGTCCCACAAAGTCTAAAGTTTCCTGCCTGACGCTGTGCACTCCTGTGACATTCAGGTTGGTGAGTGAACCTCTCACCTTGGACACTGTCTTTCTCCCCTTCACCTTTGATCCCTCGGTCACGTTAGCACTTTCTTCCCCACTTCTTCCCATCTCATTCTTCTGTTTTCCTTGGCACGGCTGGTCAGCCGGTCACTTCTGTCTGCCACTGGATTACAGGGAGTGGGGCTGGAGGTTGGGAATGAGGGAGCCAGAGCAGGGGAAGGAGGCTCTGCCCTTGTCTGGCCGCAGCCTGGAGTCACAAGACCACCAGAGCTTTCATGTCATCAGGAGGGACTGTGTTTTCTTTTCTGGATTATAGTCTAGAAGAACTTCTGAATCTTTCTCAACTTTGAGCTCATGGTAGCCTCTCTTTATGCCTCAAGAAAGCAGGGGTTTGGAGGAGAAAAACTAATATATTTGGCTCAAATCCTTCCCTGTATGGGGATGAGAATTTACAATGTAGAGGGACTGTCAAAGGTTACATGTTCTTACTGTTAATGACCTTCTTCCATGAACTCAACCTATGTATTACGGCTTCTTTGTCTTTGTTAATTCTGTTCCTCACTCTGGGATCTGTCCCTTTCTCCACCTGTGTCTTCTTCTTCTTTAAAGGGCTGCTCATCTCCTCTACCTTCTATCTACTGAGGTTTCCCAGACTGTCTTTTACAAAATATTTCTCCAAGCTTAAGAAAGTTCATCCTTTCTACTCCTCACTGAGCTCTTGGAATTGTTAGGGACTGTCTTGCCATCTGGTTCCCATCACCATCATCTCCCTGCTAATGATCTCTGTCCTAGTCCAGACTTGTCTTTCTTCTGACCCCCTAGAGGAGACCTTTAACTGCAACCCAGCTGTCCCATTCACATTCTCCCTCTACAGGGCTCTAGAGTGTTTGTCTGAGCTGTAAAGCTGACCACCTTGACACCTGCCTTCCTGGCTTCAAATCTACACTGCCTCCTGGAGGTGTACAAAGCCTCATTTGAGCTGGTTCCTACCTCCTTATCCAATCTCATTCCTTCTTCAAATTCTATGCTCTGGCAAAACTGAACTGATTATTTTTTTAAATTTTTATATAAACATATAATGTAACCCCACCCCCCTCTCCCAACACCCCTCCCCCCCACCCCCCTCAGTTTGTTTTATGACATTAAGAGTCTCTTGGTTTGTCTCCCTCCCAATCCCATCTTGTTTCATTTATCCTTTTCCTACCCCCTTAACCCCCACCCCCATTGCATCTCCACTTCCTCATATCAGGGAGATCATATGATAGTTGTCTTTCTCCGATTGACTTATTTCGCTCAGCATAATACCCTCTAGTTCCATCCATGTCGTCGCAAATGGCAAGATTTCATTTCTTTTGATGGCTGCATAGTATTCCATTGTGTGTGTGTGTGTGTATACAAAACCTAACTGATTATTATGTAAATACACCATTCCTCACATCTTCCTCTCTGCCAGGGATGTCCTTCTGCCACCCCACCCAGGCCCCTTTTTTCCAACCAACTCTTGCTTATACTTAAGGGCTCATTTCCAGGACCATTGCTTCCTAGACTTCCCTCATCTTCCTCACCCAGGTTGAATTAAGTGTTTATCTGTGTTCCCAAATGCCAAACTTTGTGATTCTATTCTCTACATTATATTGCATTTACCTGTTTTTGTGATTGTTTCTCTCCAGTAAACTATGGTAAGGACTAAGTCCTATTTATCTTTATATTACAAGTTTTTCTTTTGGTCTCTGACTTATAAGAGGTTCATAATAAATGCTTACAGAATAGGTAAAAAAAAGATAGATGGTAAATCCCTTTAGAAGCACCTGACTCAACACATGTTTTTGCTGTTGATTTGAATCCGGGTCTGCCCAGCTGCAAAATCTTTAATCTTCCCATGTTATCTCTTTTTTCCTACCTATACTTTATATTTTAGCAACATCAACAAAACTAGAAAGTAATAGGAAAGAGAAAGAAAGAGAGGAAGGAAGGAAGGAAGGAAGAAAAGAAGGAAGGAAGGAAGGAAATTTCAGCCACTAACTACCCTGCTACATGAAGAAAATCCAGCTGTTTAAATTTGCCCATGCTCTTGTCCTTTGTCTGCCCATATGTGTACCAAGTAAACATGGGTAGACATGCCATTCATGTTTGTTTCTTACTCATTACATCAAAAGCATTTTCTAATGTTTGGTCATAATCTTCAAAATTGTAACTTTAATAGGTTGTACTTCATTTCTGAGCTTGGTGTTAATAATGAGACTCTTCCAACTTTAGCACACCTTTATCCCTTCCCCTTTCTGTTCTCTGCTCTGTAAGTGCATCTGGACTTTCTTGGTGGCAGCTGAAAAGAGTGCTGAACTTGGTGCCAGAAAAGTTGGATGGAATTGCATATCTTACAGTAAGTAGCTGTGTGACCTTGGGCAAGTCAAGTTCATTCAAATTCCAACCTCCTCCTTTGGTCAGTGGGCACCTTTAGGGCAGGGACTGTTTTATTTCTTGTTTGTAGGGCTTGTGTCTGGCGCAGAGTATGAGATCAGTACATGCTTGACAAAGGTTCTCAACTTCCTCATCTGTAAAATTGGGGAATTAAGCCTATTCCATAAGGATATGGTAATTAAGCAAAGTCATGTAAACACACACACACATACTTACACATATATGTATCCTGCAGTTGTAAAGCATGGAAATATAAGTTGGCATAAGTATTATAATTGGTAGGTTTATACAATTCACAATAAAAGTCTATTCAATTATCTGGAAGAATAGTGAGATTCCTGACTGAAGGTTGCATCTTCCATCCAGATGTTTGGCATCCTGTAGGCACAGTAGACCACAGGCTTAAAGGAATTATTACTCAGTGTTTATGTCAAATTGTCTGTACTCCTTCATGATGTTTTCTACTTTGACAACAGAGGCTGCATGTGCTTAACTCGGCCATGCCGTTAAAGTACGCTCTGGTATTAAAATGAAAGAGGAGGAATGTTAAATGTTCAGGTCTAAAACACATAGTAGTTTGTGAGAACTCATTCTAGTTAGTGAAGTCCTTTGCCTGGGGGTAGAAGCTGCTAGGATAGGTTGGTTTTATCCTTAAAGAAACAGACCAAGAGCGTGGGGGCAGTTTGCCATTCTTCTTCAAGTATAAGGACAATGACCTTACAAAACATCAGGCAGTAGTGCAGAAACCTGCTTTCTTTTGATTACCATTTCATGGAAGATGTTTTTCCCTTTCAGTCTATGTGTGTCTTTAAAGCTGAAGTCTCTTGTAGGCAGCACCTCAAGTTGGGTCTGCTTTTTTTTTTTTTTAAATATCTATTTAGCTATGTCTTTTGATTTGAGAATTAAGTCCCTTTGCATTTAAAGTAATTATTGAAAAAAAAAGAAAAAAAAACAAAAAAAAGAGAAAAAAATAAAGTAATTATTGATAGGTATGGACTTTCTATTGCCATTTTGTTAATTGTTTTCTGGCTGTTTGGTAGTTCTTTTGTTCCCTTCTTCCTCTGTTGTTACCTTTCTTTCTGTTCTGATGATTTTCTGTAGTGGATTTCCCTTTTTGGATTTTCTTGGATTTCCTTTTTTCTCTTTTGTGTATTTACTATAGGTTTTTGCTTTGTGGTGACCATGAAGCTTACTTAAAACATCCTATACTTATAACTATTTATTTTAAGCTGATAAGAACTATGAATACATATAAAGGCTCTACATTTCTACTCCCCCCACACACTTTTTGTTTTTCGTGTTTCAATTTACATCTATTTATATTGCATATACACTAAAAATTATTGTAGTTTAGTTATTTTAATACTTTCATGTTTTAATCTTTGTATGAGATTTATAAATGATTTGCCTTCAGCCATCACAATATTAGAGTATTCTGAATTTAACTTTACCAGTGACTTTTATACTTTCATATGTTTTCACCTTACTAACTAGCATCCTGTCATTTCAGCTTGAAGAATTCCTTTTAATATTTTTTTAAGGCCAGTATAGGCCAGTCTAGTGGTGATGAATTCCTCCAGCTTTTCATTTTCATTGTATGGAACTCTTTATTCCTCCTTCAATTCTGAAGTACTACTTTGTTAGGTCGAATATTCTTGGTTGGCAGTTTTTTCTTCCAGAACTTTAAATATACCATCCACTCCCTCTGTTCTGCAAGGTTTCTGCTGAAAAATATGCTTAGTCATATGGGTGTTCCCTTGTATATAACAAGTTACTATTCTCTTGCTGCTTTTAAGATTCTCTCTTTGTCTTTAACTTGACACATTAATTATAATGTGTCTTGGTATGAGTTCTTTAGTTCTCCTTATTTTGTATTCTTTGGCTTTCTAGATCTGGATATCTGTTTCCTTCCCCAGATTAGGAACGTTTCAACCATGTCTTTGAATAAGCTTCTGCTCATTTCTTCTCCTTTTGAGACCTCTACAATGCATATATTTGTCCTCTTGATGGTGTCCTAGAAATCTTTTGAACTATCTTTACTCCTTTTCATTCTTTTTTTCTTTTGTTTCTTTAATTGGATGATTTCCAATGCACTGTTTGAGTTTGCTGATTCTTTCTTCTGCTTGATCTCATCTCTTATTAAACTCTTCTACTGAATTTTCATTTCAGTTATTGTATTCTTTAGCTCTATGATTTCTGTTTGGTACTTTCAATATTTTTTCTTTTTCTTGAAATTCCTACTTTTTTCATGCATTGTTCTCTTGACTTTGGTGAGCATCTTTATGTATGTTATTTTGAACTCCATTGTGGAAATCACTTAGTTCCATTTCATTAAGTTTGGTTTCTGGAGATTTATCTTGTTCTTTCTTTCTTTTTTTAAAAAAGATTTTATTTATTTATTTGACAGAAAGAGAGACAGTGAGGAGGGAACACAAGCAGGGGAGTGGGAGAGAGAGAAGCAGGCTTCCTGCCGAGGAGGATGCCTGATACAGGGCTCTATCCCAGGACCCTGAGATCATGACCTGAGTTGAAAGTGGATGCTTAATGAGTGAGCCACCAAGGCACCCCTACCTTTTTCTTTTGTCTGTAATATAGCCCCCTAGTTCTTCACCTTTCCTGACTCTCTGTGTTGGTTTCTGTGCATTAGATAAAATAGCTACCTCTTCTAGTCTTGACAGACTGGTCTCATGTAGGAGATGAAATTTGTCAATAAGCCCATCCAGAGATCCTGGTTGATTCTCAGACCTTTGTGATTGTCCCAGTTGCTGTCTTCATTTTTAGTGGCTCCCCGTGACTGAGGGTGTGCCAAGACCTGTCAGTTTCTCAAAGGAGAGGATCTCAGTCAGTACCTAGATGCAAGCTGATTGGAAAAAAGTTGGGGTGCTAGATGTTGGGTCCAAACCCATCACTCCTTGAGAAGCTGGGAGTTGTAAGTTCCCTCCTGAGTGTGTGTTGCCATGCCAGGGGTAGGGTTTATGGAGAAATTCTGTCTCAGTTTCTCCTGCCCTTTCCCCCCCCCTCATCTGCCCAATGTATAGGATTCACTCAGTTGGTTTCTGAATTTCTTTCAGAGCAAATTGTTCCATATTTAGATGAGATAGAGTGTGTCTGTGGGAGGAGGTGAATTTGGGGGCATCCTATGTTGCCATCTTGAACCAGAACTTAATACTTCATTTCAACATTTTACTGGAGACATAAACGATAATCTTGCACATGAAAAATCCTAAGGAATTTACAAAAAAAGCTAATGGTAATAAATGTGTCTAGCCAGATCGCAAGATAAAGTCAATACTTAAAAATTAATTTCAATTCTATCTATTAGTAATAAAAATTGGAAAATGAAGTAAAAAATAAATACCATTTAGAATAATATAAAAAAACCTTGAAATACTTAGGGATAAACTTAACAATTATATGGCAGACTTGTACAAAGAAAACTATAAAACATAATGGAGTGAAATTAAAGAAGACCTAAATAAATTGAAAGATAAATCATGTTCTTAGATCAGAAGACTCAATATTGCTAATATTCTCCCTAAAATGAACCATAGATACAATAGAACCCTAACAATAATTCCAGTATGTTTTTTCACTAAGAATTACATAGACTAATTCTAATATTTATGTGATTGTAAAAGACTTAGACCAAAATACTTTTTAAAAGAGGAAGAAATTGAGAGGATTAAACTACTTGACTTTAAGACTTAACTATGAAGCTACTATAAATAAGACAGTGTAATTCTTATGTGAGGATAGACATGTTGATCAATGGAACAAAATAGAGAGTTCAGGAAAGACACACACATATATGGACAGTTGATTTTCATCAAAAGTACAAGGTAATTTAATGGGGATTGTACAATTTTTTCAGTAAAGCTATCCATTTGGAAAAAAATGAACTTTAGCACTTAACTTATCCTTTATATAAGTATGATCTTGAAATGAATCATAGATCTAAAAGTAAAAGCTAAAATGGAAGAGCTTCTAGAAGAGAGCAAAACAGAAAATCTTTGTAAATTTTGAACAGGCAAAAATTTTGTGGAAAGGAAATAAGAAAAAAAGGAGGAAAACCCTGAGCTATAAAAATTGTTAAAAATTGTTTAATTTGGGATGCCTGGGTGGCTCAGTTGGTTAAGCAGCTGCCTTCGGCTCAGGTCATTATCCCAGCGTCCTGGGATCGAGTCCCACATCGGGCTCCTTGCTCGGCAGGGAGCTTGCTTCTCCCTCTGCCTCTGCCTGCCTCTCTGTCTGCCTGTGCTCGCTCCTGTGCTATCTGACAAATAAATAAATAAAATCTTTAAAAAAAAAAATTGTTTAATTTTTCCTGGCGATTCACAGATCTGTTCCCCTGGGGCTAATAATGCACTATATGTTAATAAAAATAAAAAATGAGAAAAAATTGTTTAATTTTTGTAAACAATAGAAAGTTTTGCTCTTTGTCACCATTAAGAAAATGAAAAAGGAAGGCTGCAGACTGGGAAAAATGCCTGTCTTACATGTATCTACAAAGGACTTCTTCTTGGAATATATAAAGAATTCTTATACTTCTATAATAAAAATAAAACATAATAAAGATTTCAATAGACATTTCACAGAGGAAGATATGCAAAATACTTTGAGGCAAGTCATATGAATAGAAAAAAGAGAGCCATTTCACAATGGCTAAATCATCCAGAAAATGTAATCATAAATAAGTATTCACTTAAGACCAAGGCTTTTATAATTAGGAAGCAGAACTGACAGAACTAAAGGAAGACCCAAATAGAAGATCACAGATGATTTTTTAAAAAGTCCTCGTTCAGAACTCCCCACTTTCAATTTCCACAGTGCGTGTTCCCTGGGTGAGCTTCCCTGACATTCCACGGGGAATGTCTGTTAGGCACCAGGATAAAATGGAAAGGGGGAGATCCAGGCGGGGGCTGGATCTGACCCTGGGTTTCTCCAAGCAAACTTCAGTTATTCAACAGATAGAGATTAAGCTTCTTGCAAGTGCCAGAGATTTCCTCCAGGCAGCAGTCCAGAGGCAATCTGTCCTCTGGGCTCATGAGTTAATGGAGCGCAGAGGTAAGGACACCTCCCTGAGCCTCAGTTTTCCTGTTGATGAGGTGTGGGTAACAGAAGCAACATGGAAACATGTAAATGCCCAGCAGCGTAGGAGTGCTTCACGAGCTTGCAGTGTAAGCTTGAGAATTCTATATAGCAGAGCAAACAGAGGAACTGGAACCATAATTTGTCAATATGGATAAATAAGTGAAAAAAACCACACTGGAGAAGGGTACGTTACTTTGATTATTCATATAAAGTTTTAAAGTGTGAAAAACAATAATAGATTGTGGATACATCTTTTCATAATAAAGGCAAGAATTTATGCATGGGAATGATATGTCAAATTTAGAAAAATTATCTCTGGAAAGGAAAAGGCACACTCTGGAGTTTGGCAGAAGGTACACTCAGGAGTTTTCGTTGAGCCTGAAATGTTTTATGTCTCCAACGAGCTAGTAGATTCATGGGTATTTGTTATATTATTTATACTTTTGGTCTGCCAGAAATATATAGAAGTAAAAAATTTAAGAATTAAGAAGAATCTACTACTACATTGAACTTGTAAATAATTAATTTTTAAGCCCTATAATCAGTCAATTCTACAGTAGGATGGAGAATCCAAACAGTAGATAACCGTAGGCATATCTATATGGGTATGGAACATGCCATTTGATTTCTGAGGAAAGGCAGATAAAAGGCTTGACTTACTGATTTGTATTGATAAATACAAATATGCAGCCACTTGTTGGTTCCTCTGTCTGGTTCTCTTGGTATTGACTTCCTATCTCTTAATAACATGCTCACTACCTTTTTTCAGTTTTAGGAATTATCAATTAACTTCCACAATAAAAGATAAAGTTTGGCTCTCTTTCTTCCATCCCGCTCCACCCTCCCATGTGCATTCTTCTAGTCCCTTCATTCTCCCAGTATATTTACAGCACAATTTTGATTAGATCAATATTCAGGATGCATGATAACTATCCCTCAATTCACAGCTGAGCTGTGTATTAAGCTATAATTAAATTCCTTCCCCGCACAACTTTTTGTTTTCTCTGGATTTAATAATTATCTTTTTTCCCATTTTCTTAATTTCCTAAGTACTTATGACTAATGCAACAAATTCATTGCAAACTTTTCAGTTTTTCCTCTCAGTATATTCAGATACTTCAGATAGTCTGTCAATTACATTGTCTTGAAGAAGCCTGGTTAGCCTAGTTTGGCTAGGTATCGAATTCTAACTTATAAATCACTTTGAAATGTCTGAAAGTGTTACTCCACTGTCTTCTGATTTCCAGTATTTTTACTGAGAGATGTAAAGCCATTTTGCTTCTTGATCTTGTGTCATGAACCAATTGTAAAGATTTTCCTTTTGTTTACAATTATTGGCATGCAGAATATTAAGTATTACCTGTGCTTCCCTAGCTTCCCAGACTCCCCTACAGTTGGATTAAGGCCACGTGACTAGTTCTGGCCAGTGGTGTGAGAGAAGAAGTGACACGTGTCACCTCCAATCTAAGAAGGTCCAGGCCAGTGTGTCTTCTCCAACCTTACTTCCTCCTCCCACAACTACTTACCTCAGGGGACTCATGATCCAGGTGACACATTTACGAGGTAGAGCTGGACAACCTAAACTATATCAGCTTTGCATGAGTGACAAACTTTGGTTTTGTTAAATGGCTAAGATTTTTCACTTCCTGTTGCAGAAGCCAGCACTTTTTACCCTGGCAAATATACCAATATTCTGACATTTCCCAGGGATATGCCATGATGTGGGTCTATTTTTAATCATTGGGTTAGATAATGGCTCCTAATGACCCACAGCCTTCTAAAATAAAATTTTAGAAATTTTTATTTTATTAATAATTTCCTTTCCTTTGTTTTCTCTGGATTTTTTTTTCTTAAACTTCTATTACTCAGTTACTGGATCTCCTAGATGAATCCTCCAAGTTTGTGTATTCCCACTTCTAGTCTTTATTTCTAGATTTTTGCCATATTTTCTGAAAGTTTTCTTCAATTTTGTTCTGAGATTTCCATTGAATTTTTAACTTCTGCTATTTTGTTCTATAACTTTCAAGAGTTCATTTATGTCCCATGAACACAGAAGTCCTGAGGCCCTCTTTCAAATTTGACATATCATTCCCATGCATAAATTCTTGCCTTTATTATGAAAAGATGTATCCACAATCTGTTATTGTTTTTCACACTTTAAAACTTTATATGAATAATCAAAGTAACGTACCCTTCTCCAGTGTGGTTTTTTTCACTTATTTATCCATATTGACAAATTATGGTTCCAGTTCCTCTGTTTGCTCTGCTATATAGAATTCTCAAGCTTACACTGCAAGCTCGTGAAGCACTCCTACGCTGCTGGGCATTTACATGTTTCCATGTTGCTTCTGTTACCCACACCTCATCAACAGGAAAACTGAGGCTCAGGGAGGTGTCCTTACCTCTGCGCTCCATTAACTCATGAGCCCAGAGGACAGATTGCCTCTGGACTGCTGCCTGGAGGAAATCTCTGGCACTTGCAAGAAGCTTAATCTCTATCTGTTGAATAACTGAAGTTTGCTTGGAGAAACCCAGAGTCAGATCCAGCCCCCGCCTGGATCTCCCCCTTTCCATTTTATCCTGGTGCCTAACAGACATTCCCCGTGGAATGTCAGGGAAGCTCACCCAGGGAACACATAGTGTAGAAATGTAAGGCAAGGAATTTCTTCCCTTCCTGTGTGTGAATGGGTCAGGACCTCTGTCATTCATGGGATTACCCGAGCACTAATTCTATGTTCTTGACGAAAACGCTGGTGAAAGCAGGGGAATGTGAGACCGGCATGCTTTACCAGGGTGCAGCTCACAGAACTCTTGGCTTTGGTTATGCTACTGAATTCCTGTCTATTCCTCATTACCCCATTTGCTGCCAGCAGGAGACACTCACCTTCTGGCCTAACCTGACCCATTTCTAAAGAGTTCGGGGGAAAGAATTCTTTATTCAGGCAGGAGCTCTGGGGGAGGTTATAACATTCCCAGGAAGTCTCAGCAAATTCAGAGTGGGGGCTGGTACCAGTGCTTCCAGGAGAGGCCTCCAGGTAAAGTCTTAATTTATCCACCCAGAATTAAGCACTCACTTGAGCTGGTCAAAGCAGTCTCTGCAGGCCGTCCAGACCCACCATGGCCCTTCTGGCAGCAGACTTGCCCCCACCTCCTGCATGGACAGCCTGAGGGGTTCACAGCAGGCCCGTGCCCCGTGTCCTCTTCGTGACACACTATGCTGGACTAGTGTCCTCTGTGGAAACCTCTAGAGTGCAAATGGCCCCTTTATGACAGAAACACCACAAGAACATTCCCCAAGGGTGCTGTTTGCTGTGGTAGTTTGTCTACAGATTTTCCCACCAGGATCCTGGAGCAGGTCCAGTGCAGAATTGCCACTGTCAGGAGAAGGGAGCCGATGACCATGGACTTAAGAGTAGCCCATCCCCCTTGCCTCCCTAACCCCTTGATTTCAGAGGGTCTACACTCGTCGTTAGTGGTCAGGAGTCCTGCACCTCCTTTTTTGAGGGAGGAAGACGTGGGAATGAGAAGTCTTTTGGGCACTTAAAAGCAGCAACAAATAGCCCACAAAACCACTATCTGCAGCTTGAGCAACCCTTGCTATGAAGCTCCCTGGAGCGCAGCCAGGGAAACAACTCAAGTCAGCCCCCAAAATAGGCTCCATGCAGGCACTTTCTTAAAGAAAAAAAAGAAAAAGAGTAAGAGAGAGAGAGAGAGAAAATGAAAACAAATCTCCACTCAGAAACAATAATAATATTTGTAGAATGTCTTTTTACTGTTGCTTCTTTGGCTCAAGCCTAATAATATGTGAAAAATACATTATCAGCTGGCAGATAGCATGGCTGTCAAGAAATTCATCACTGTTTTGTTTTGTTTTTTTTTCCCGGAAGCAGCTGATTTAGGATTCAAGTGAGGGTTCTGTACAATGTCAATTCTGCCTTCACCAAAGCTGTCAACAAAAGGGCCTGTGAGGCACGGGGCAGACGCCTTCTGAGGGTGGTCCTATATTTTTTCTTGGATTTTTCCAGCAGGCGTTTCAGACTGAATAGAGCAGATGGCCGAGACTAGGTCAAAAGAGGCCAACGTTGTGCTGGAGACCCTACTACGTGCTTTTACAAATGTTGGCTTCCTTGGTCTTAAAACAACCTTTCCTGGTAACTCCGTTTCACAGACAAAGAAGTGACTTGCTGAGTGACAGATGATTTTGGTTTGATAAGGCTGAGTTAGTGTTCCTCACTCTCTGTATAACCAAGAATTCATTTTATCATTGGACACCTCAGTGAGAGGAGTTCAATGAAAGATTACACTGAACCACACCCATCTCCTGCCAGTTTATATTTGTGACTTACAAACCTGATCTCTAACCTGAAATTCTGGGCCCATTTCCAACTGTCTACACAACATCGCCATTGGACATGTAGTAGGCCTCTCCAGCCTGACTGGAACAAAACAGATGTTTTGAGTTTTACCTCAAAATCTGCTGTTCCCATAGTCTTCTCATTTCTGTAAATGGTTTCAGTGTTCACCCACCAGCTAAGGCCAACATCTTGTCCATCAGAAACCTACTGAAAAGTGTAACAAAACCGGTCTGCTCCTTTCTTCTCTACTGCTATCGCCATAATCCTTCTGTCTCTCACCAAGGTTATAGCAGTAGTTTCTTTGTTTTGCTGGTCTTTCTGTTTTCACTCTTGCTTTCAACCTTCTTTTCCATTTTTCATACACAAATAAGATGCACAGTGTCTTTTGTTTTTGTTTTTTTTTTTAAGAGACAAAGAGTGTAATCCAGTGCCAGTGGTGGGGGAACTCATGGGAGGGGTAAGAGTAGAGAGAGAGAGAGAGAAGGAGAATCTTAAGCAGTCTCCAGAGCATGGAGCCTGACATGGAGTTCTATCCCACCCTGAGATCAGGACCTGAGCCAAAATCAAGAGTTGGATGCTCAACTGACTGCACCACCCACGAACTCCATGGTGCGCAGTGTCTTATTCAAAGCTCTTCAATGGCTTTTCAATTAAAACCCAGACTCCTACAAGTCTTCCTCACCTGACCCTTATCTCACACCATTTTCCTGTCACCTACCATGCTCCAGCTACTCTGGCATATCCTCTCTGTTTCATAAACATGCCTCAGGGCATTTGGGCCTCCCTATGGCCTTTGATTTTCACATGTCTGGTGCCTGCTTGTCATTCAGATCTCCACTTCAGTGTCACTTTTTCAAAGAGGACTTTCCTGAACACCCAACTTGAAGAAACCCCTGAGTCATTTTCTGTTGCATCACCCTTTCTTCATTTCTATAGTACTTATTGCTATCTGGTTGCATTCAGATGCTTGTGTATTTACCTCCCCCCATAGAATGTTGATCTAGACTTTCTGGCTTATCTCTCACACCCAGAACAGTTGTTCTCCACACCTAGAACAAATACCTGGCATATAACATGCACATCATAAACGCTTGCTGGTTGAACGGATGAATGCTTTTGTTTAGTAGTGACAAAGGATAGTTTATGGGAGATCTTTCTAGATGCCTCTGGGACTCAGGACCAATGGTACAGGTATATACTACTTTGTGTTATCTACATCTAGATTAAAATATGGCAATTCTCGAGATCAATACTGCATCTGAGGACATGAGTATAGTCAGCAGTGGTGGAATAACAACCAGGCTAATGTTCTCTTTTCATGAGATTACTATCAACTTTCTGATCTCACTCAGCCTCCCTAATACCACAGGTGTGCTGTGTAACTAGTGAAGTTCTCTTCACCCTTTTCAGATAAAGCTGTTTCTTTTTCTTAACTCAAAAAATTCCCTCAACTATTTAATTTGCCATGCATTCATCAAACACGTATCCTCAAGGTTCAATATTTGCAAGCCTTTTTATAATGGTGGAAGAGGGTTTGTGTTTGTGGCTTGAGCTTTGTGAGAGAAAAAGGGCACTGATTGTAGCCTCTGGGAGGTTTCTGGCCAATCACAAGAAACACTTAAACAAAGAGGTAAGGTAGGGGCTCAAAGATCCCACTGCCCCATAGTATCTCCTTCACTGTATTTGTTCCCAAGGGTTATGTGGTTACCACTGTGTCTGTATCTCCACAGGACCAGCAGCAAGGGACTCCTCCCCCTTGGAACCCTAGCTTGACTACTTGGGGTCTAGTTGTAATCCTACAGTTGCTTACAGGTGAAGAATAGCCTGGGCCAGTCCTATGATGAAGATGAATTGTATTCCGACCTTTGGGATAACTTGTTTAGTAATTCTTCCCAGTGTTCTGCCCTCCCCCCATCTTATATACCCTTTCTTTAGAAAGAAACTGAAGAATATATTTTGAGCAAAGGCTGCATGAGTGACTACCTTACTTACATTAGTAGCCCTGTCTTCACCCTGGCATTCCCTATCCTCTATCTCCAATCTACTTTTCTCTGTAGTATTTAGTACCTCCTAACATACTAGGTAATACACTTCTTTCCTTATCGAAGGCTCATTCCAATGTAATGTAACCTTCTTCATGACAGTAGGGGTCTCTGTCTGTTTTTCATACTGCCATGTCCCCAGCACCCTTAAGAGTATACATGCTTAGTAATTATTTGTTGAATCAATCAATGAATCGGTTACCTGGAAATGTATAATATTTCTTGACTTAGAATTCTATTTCTAAGAATCCATTCCTCACAAAAGGGTTTGAATAAATGGAAAATGTGTGGACTAAGATGATTTATTTCCTTATTATTTATAAGTATGAAAAATAGGAAACAGTATAATCCTTTAGCAATAAGGGATTGTTTATATAAGCTGTGGTATATCCATACAATAGAATGTTATGAAACCATTAAAATTCACATCCTAGAAGAATATTTAATAATGTGAGAAAATGTTAAAAGTGTTTTGTTGAATGATATGGATAGTATTTTATGACTTGCTTGCCAATTTATAAAATGACTGTATATGAATGCAGTGAAAAAATAATGGAAAGGTAACAGTATCTGTAGGAGATAGGATTATCTCTGTTAATTGTGGGAAATAGGATTATCTGTGGTTATTTGTGGGAGGTACAGTTACAGATTATTTTAATTTTCTTTTTTTTTGTGCTTTCCTCTGTGTTGAAATTTTCTTTTTTTTTTTTAATTTTTAATTTTTTAAATTTCTTTTCAGTGTACCAGAATTCATTGTTTATGCACCACACCCAGTGCTCCATGCAATACATGCCCTCCATAATACCCACCACCAGGCTGACCCAACTTCCCCCCACCCTGCCCCTTCAAAACCCTCAGATTGTTTTTCAGAGTCCATAGTCTCTCATGGTTCATCTCCCTCTCCAATTTCCCTCAACTCCTTTCTCCTCTCCATCTCCCCATGTCCTCCATGTTCTTTCTTATGCTCCACAAATAAGTGAAACCGTATGAAAATTGACTCTCTCTG
This sequence comes from Taxidea taxus jeffersonii, assembly GCA_003697995.1. NCBI lineage: Eukaryota > Metazoa > Chordata > Mammalia > Carnivora > Mustelidae > Taxidea > Taxidea taxus. The sequence continues at coordinate 77,786 of ML109974.1, read as the reverse complement.
CTTGACTTACTTCACTCAGCATAATCTCTTCCAGTCCCATCCATGTTGATACAAAAGTTGGGTATTCATCCTTTCTGATGGAGGCATAATACTCCATAGTGTATATGGACCACATCTTCCTTATCCATTTGTCCATTGAAGGGCATCTTGGTTCTTCCCACAGTTTGGCAACCATGGCCATTGCTGCTATAAACATTGGGGTACAGATGTCCCTTCTTTTCACTACATCTGTGTCTTTGGGGTAAATACCCAGTAGTGAAATTGCACGGCCATAGGGAAGCTCTATTTTTAATTTCTTAAGGAATCTCCACACCGTTCTCCAAATTGGCTGCGCTAACTTGCATTCCCACCAACAGTGTAAGAGGGTTCCCCTTTCTCCACATCCTCTCCAACACATGTTGTTTCCTGTCTTGTTAATTTTGGCCATTCTAACTGGTGTAAGTTGGTATCTCAATGTGGTTTTGATTTGAATCTCCCTGATGGCTAGTGATGATGAACATTTTTTCAGATATGGACCCTCAACTCTATGGTCAAATAATCTTCGACAAAGCAGGAAAAAATATATGGTGGAAAAAAGACAGTCTCTTCAATAAACAGTGCTGGGGAAATTGGACAGCTATATGTAGAAGAATGAAACTCGACCATTGTCTTACACCTTACACAAAGATCAACTCGAAATGGATAAAAGACCTCAAAATGAGACAGGTATCCATCAGAATTATAGAGGAGAACATAGGCAGTAACCTCTTCTATATCAGCCACAGCAACTTCTTTCAAGATATGTCTCCAAAGGCAAAGGAAATAAAAGCAAAAATGAACTTTTGGGACTTTGTCAAGATCAAAAGCTTCTGCACAGCAAAGGAAACAGTCAACAAAACAAAGAGGCAAACCATGGAATGGGAGAAGATATTTGCAAATGACATTACAGACAAAAGGCTGATATCCAGGATCTATAAAGAACTTCTCAATCTCAACACACACAAAACAGATAATCATGTGTTGAAATTTTCTGAGAAGGAGGAAGGAAGAGGCTGGTGGCAGTGCTGGGAGCTTTCCCTCTAACCTGGGGGCCTGGGGGGAAATGGTCTCCTCTTTAGTTGCCTCCTGGTAACCATATCCTCAGACAGACTCTTCCCACACTGATGCCTGGTTAGGTCATGTGTCTTGCTGTGGCAGTGGAACTTCAGCAAACATGGAACAGATGGAGATGTAAAAATCACTTGTGCACTGAGGTTCTATTACTAATAGGAACTCTTCCTCTATCACGCAGACAAATCTGGGCTGCTGTCCTGGAGGATGAGATACTATATGAAGCAGACATTCTAGCCATTCCAACCATCACACCTAACACGTCAGACATGTGAGTGAGAGGTCATTCTCGACCTTCAGTTTCTTATATGGTGGCTGGTAAGCACTTGAAATGTGGCTAGTATGAATTGAAATTATTTTAAGTGTAAAATAGAGATTTTCAAGACTTGTATGATGAAAAGAATGTGAAATATTTCACTAATAGTTTTTATGTTAATTACACACTGAAATAATATTTTGGACTTTGGGTTAACTTAAAATATATTATTAAAATTAGCTTCACTTATTTCTTTTAGGTTTTTAAAATGTGGCTTTAAGAAAATTTCAAATTGCAGACATGGTTTGTATTATATTTCTATTGGACAGCTCTATTCTAGACTGTTTAGCCACAGACAAACCATCCCAGACCAGAATAACCACCCAGTTGACCAACAGAATTGAAGCAACTAAAATGGTTGTTGCTTTAAATCACTAAATTTTAGCATGTTTTGTTATTTAGCAAAAACTATCTGTTACCAGAAGTATATTGTGCTTTATAGATCCTACCAAATTCAGCTCCTTGGCCTTTACAGAAATGAGGCAGACCCCCAAAGAAGTTTGGAAAGAAAGCAGGACATGGTGGAGAACAATGACTAGTGATCTGATGCTGGAACTGGGAGCACCCAGGAAAGGGCTGCTGAGTTTGGAGGGGCTGGAAGATGTTGAGATATCTTCCACCTTCTCAGATTCCCAGCCTGGAAGACATGCCTCCTCAGCCTGTGACTCCAGGGAGCAGGGGCTTGGGGAATCCTCCTCTTTCCCACTCCTGCTCTCCTTTCCTATCTGCTCTATGTGTGCTCTGCTGTCCTATCCCACAGAACTCTGTGGGAAAAAACACTACATCAACAACAACAAGATAATAAAGGGCATGTCAAAGAGAGAACAGGAGGAGGGAGGGGAAAGGGTGATTTTGGCAACAATAACTCATCATCTAGGGCCTCTGTGCTTCCCTCAACTCCCTCCTTCCTGAACCAGATGGGACTGAACATCGGAGCTAGAGGAAGCCATAGAGATCATCCAATCTAGCCCTCTTCTCTTACACAGAGTGAAACCAAGTCTCAAAGATGTTAAATGACTTGCCTAGGGTCAACAGCAAATTAGTGGTGGTCAGGTCTAGGATCCAATTTCTGGATGTCTGGTCATGGCACCTCTTTGGAAGGCCAACCTTGTCATAGAGCTGTCTCTTATTTACTGCCTTCCATTTTTATCATATGATATTTTGTGGATGATCTATGGCTGTTCTTGATGACTTGAGCTCAGGTTGTTATGCTGGGATCATCCCTGGGACTTTGGCGTCCATATGGAGGTATCTCTGCCTTCAGTTCTTTAAGTGAATCAGTTCCAATGACCTTTATCTCTATTCTCTTGAGTTGCTCATCAGCCATGTATTAGAACTGATTGCTCCACCATGGCTGAACTCAGAATTGCTTATCTTCAAGAGTCCAAAATCTTTGACCCCAACCTCCTGTACATTCAGTCTTCTCACCTGCCTGCTTCTGGGAAGTGTACTCTTAGGTCTCCTCTGTAATGACTCAATTTTCCCTCAAGGTGAAGGTACTCGGCACTTCCTTTTAGGAGCTTGCTCCCCTTCCTTGGAACAGAAGAACGCTCACCTGGAAGGCTGCTTACTGTTGACAAAGCAGCATGCAAGGAGATATTGAAATCAACAACCCAGAAAAGATCTGGATAAAGGAATAAATCTGTCAAGCATCTGGAAACTTGTCACCAAGATGCTAAGCATCCTGGTTTTCTGAAAATATTTTCTACTTTTCATCCAGTTATTTAAAGTCAGGAAGATACATATAATATTATATAACTACAAAGCTGTTCACTGTCTCAGTATGAGGCGGCAAATAATGAGAATGTGGGAAATCAGATGGCGGATGATGACTGCCATGTGTCTAAGGAGTTGGCCTTTGTATTACTTCTGGTCCACCTGACAAGTGCTCAAGGTGGGTGTCTCAGTCCATTCTGGCTTCTATAACAAAACTCTACAGACTGGGAAATTCAAACAACAGAAATTTATTGCTCACAGTTGTGGGATGCAAGTCCAAGATCAAGGCGCCAGCAGAGTCAGGTTCTGGCAAATGCCCTCTTCTGGACTGCAGATGGCCAACTTCTTGCTGTGTCCTCACATGGTGGAAGGTGCAAGGGCTCTCTCTGAGGTCTCTTTTACAAGGGTGTGAATCCCATTCATAATCCTCAAAGCTCTCATGACCTAGTTATGTCTCAGAGGTCATAGCTCCTAACACCATTGCCTTGGGGGTTTCAACACAGGAATTTGAGGGGGAACACAAACACTCAGACCACAGCAGTGAGACAGAGCAGAAAAACTACATGAAGTGATGTGAGAGTTGAAAGGAGAAAAGCATGTGATGCTATCCAGGAACCATCTAAGGAAAAAACTCTTGTGAGGCAGATTGAGAATTTTAAAACAACACTCTCTCACCCAACTGCCCCATGACATCTGTTAACACAAGAGGCATAGCTATTTCCTGGAAAGGCTCCTTGTGTTTACAAGGGTGAAACCCTCTTGATGTTGTCATAGCTTTAATTAAAGAGCTGAGGGATGGATTTACATCCTCAGTAGTTCCCATGGGAGAACACACAGGCTAGTTGTACACAATGCTGCATATTCAAATAAAAAGAGAAAAAGTCAATCAATTATCCAGATGTTTTTGAATTTTACATGAATGTAGCCACAGTGGGGATTCGGTCCCTGATAATAATGTATTATTCTTGCAAAACAGTGGGGAAAAATGTTCTTGAGAGGAAGGAAGAGAGTGTTTGCCCAATACTCTTTTTTTTTTTAAGATTTTATTTATTTGACAGACAGAGATCACAAGTAGGCAGAGAGGCAGGCAGAGAGAGGAGGAAGCAGGCTCCCTGCTGAGCAGAAAGCCGGACGCAGGGTTGCCTAATACTCTTTTACGCTTTCTTTTCCTTTTTTGCCTTTAACAACATCAAGCAGAACGTGGAGACTGAGGGCAGATGGAAGAGGAAAGCCAAAGACAGGCCCCTCTCTTCAAACTATCCTGGGTGCTTCTATCTGGAGTAGAGCAGCCTTGAGGTGGGGATAAGTGTTTGGAACAATACTGAGGCACAGTCTGGTCATTCTGGGGTGTGCAGACCACCACACAATGAGTGTGTGCTCAGAGAATATTAATGGCATTCAACAGAAGAGTTTCTATTTCTCAAATTGTTCTTTGATCTTTCTTTCTCCAAAGTCTGAAATTCCCTGTTCGAAATCCAATTCCTTGACTCAAGGAAATATTAATGTGCCTACAAGTTGTCCCAGGAATTGAGGCGTTAGATTACAGGTTTCTGGCTCAGGCTCAGATATTGAGATTTAATAAGTCTGGGGTGGTACATATCAAGAGTCTGCACTATGAAGAAGGACAGCGATAGTTCCAGTATGTCTTTGCCTTGAGAAATAATTAAGGCATTGCCTATTCCAGCTGTTCTTTTCAAAGAGGAAACACACAGGCTGAACGAGCAACCATCCAGCCAGCGTGGGAACCAGGTTCCAGAACGCTCTGATCAAGTCCCAGCTCCCCATCTTTCTAGCTGGGCCAAACAGTTAAAATCAAAGACCCTCAGTGTCTTCATCCATGAATCGGAAAAGAAAATTTCAGCCCTCCATAGCTGATGGGCCAGTATTAAAAAACATTATCAGATGAAATAATTAATGTAAAATCTCTGAAAACTGTCCATTGCTTTGAAAAGTATATTATTGCACACATATGTGGAAGGTTGTTATGGTTATTTCTCATTATCATCCATTAACACATCCGTTTGAATTAGTTCAAAAAATGAAGGAATGAAGTGATGGGGCAAGAGGTGAACTTGGGGCACCAGGGCGAGGAGGGGGTCGCTGCTCAGGAAGTGGGTGGGCAGACTCTGTTGCTGTGGCACACTCCAGGCTGCCAGGAGAGGTATCGACGTGGCTGGGAGAGGCAAGCAGAGTGTGTGTGTGTGTGTGTGTGTGTGTGTGTGTGTGTGTGTGAGATGGGACATTGTGTGTTGGAGAAAAAACTGAACATATTTTATAGTTTTGTTTCAAGTTTCAGATTATTGGGCACTAATAACATGCTTGGAGGGAGTTGTCTGTTTTTTTATCCCGAAGATTTTTGAATAAGCCTTGAGAGTCACAAATAGTAGAGTATAGAAGGATAGCTTTTCACGGAAAAATAAATAAAGAAAAGGAACATTATGGAAATAGTATGGGAAAAGAATCAACTTCAACATAAAACTTAAAGAATGTATTCAAACTAGCCACAGAGGGCCTCTCACCTTCTGGATATTCTCACTCTCTTTTTGGACAATGAGAATGGTCAGCTATCTTCATATCCCCCAGGCTGGTTTCAAAATAGCCACTTCCCTTGGGAATTCAAACCAAACAAGAACCCTGCCTTCCAGGAACCGGGAACGGAGCTATGTGTGTGCTTTTCATCTCCCACAAATGCTGAGGGCAACATCTCCACCTCCCCTGCTGTTTGTGATCAGCAGATTTGTGATTAGGGAAAATACAGCTGTCCCTTCCTTAGCACAGACCATCAGAGACTCCAAGATGCGAGTCTTAAGGGAATGGGAGAAGGTACGGGGTGGAGAGAGGAACAGAGCTGGTTGCAGGAGGAGCCCCCAGCCTAAGGTCAGGGTGAGTCAGCCTCTGGATCCTGTGGATTCCATCTCGATAGCTTAGACTTCACTCTGAATGGAGATAGAACCCGTGGTCCCCACCTGCGCGGTCACTCAGCACACGGGCCAGAGTTTGCACAGCAGCTGGACACAGTGGCACCATGGGTCCCTGAAGGGCATCCAGGCCATAGGGTGGGAAGTGGCAAACTGTTTAAAAATCAGAGGAGGGAGTGAGACAGGAAATGAAGAGAAACACATCTTCCGTTTAAAATTTTGTGGAGAAGGCAAACCAGTGGGGATTGGATTGTCAGCTCGGAATTTGGCCTGGAACAAGGGAATGCTGAGGGGATGTGGTCCAACCTGCCTGCGGAGGGCCGGGGAGGCCTTTTGTGGTCGGGCCTGGGCTGCTGGGCGGGGAGACCGCTGCTTTGCTAGTGAGGCCCCAGTGACGTCTGAGGCATCCTGAGCTTGGAGAACGGAAGGCGCCATGCAGATGTGGGGCTGTTTTCACATCCCTAACACATCCCAGATTTGTGCTGCAGAGGGTCAGGTCCAGTTGTATGAAATTCCTGCTGTTTCTCCTTTTCTAACAGAGCCCAGGCTGAGATAGCAGAGCTGCTTCTTTAAGCAGGAAAACAGAATATACCACAGCGCAATTGACTATAGAGGGACAGTGAGGTGGAGAATCCCTGCTGTGGAAAAAATCCCCAAATCACAAATCATTAGCTTCGGAGTGTGTGTGTGTGTGTGTGTGTGTGTGTGTGTGTGTGTGTGTTGGGGGCGGGCAAGAAGAGAGATTTAGCTGCACTATGCTTGCTTTAGTTGATATTAAAATGCATAAGCATGCCCTAGCCTTTGCTAACGACAGGTGCTAGGATGCCCTGCAGCGTTTGGGAGCAGGGTGGTGGCGGGGTGGGCAGGCTGTGACCCTGCAACGGCAGATGGGGTGGAAAATTAATGAAATAACAGTTACCTATATGTGATGAGGTGTTTACCCTATATGGGCATTCTTTTTAAATTGCACATGATGTGAACTCCTGGTTAAGCTTTTCTTCCTCTTAATTCTCCACATGATCGATGAGTGAAACAGGCTTTCTTCTATGTACGAAGTAAGTTCTCAAGCCCCTGAGGATGAGCCTTGTCCTAGAGGTGGCTGGTGATTGGAGTGATTCATTCATGGGCATATTCCTGGGAAGGGAGCCTTCCAGGAGCAAAAGCGCAGAGAGACTTCTGAGAACTTTGGCAGATGTCCTCCCCCCCAACCACTGCCCCACCCCAGGAGCATATATTTTATGAGCCAGATTTGAGAACAGTGCTTTGACACCCCCAGGACTACAGGCTTGCTACTCCTTTCCTGGAACAAGCCCCGTTTTACAGTGTTGCAATTTTGCCAGGCAGCTGAAGGCAAAAAAGTCCTCTTGTTTTTACATTGTTTCTAGTGTCGACTTTACCCATTCTGGGGTAAGTATGAAATTGACTTCCCTGGCCTATTAGGATGGTCTGCACTTTGCTTCCTTGGGCTCCTTTCAAATATAGCTTCTCGCCCCACCCCCGCCCCCTACTTCACAGGGCCTTTTGAAAAGTTCTGGAGAGGTGAGCTGGAGTCTCCCCTAAATTTTCCTGCAGCCCAGTCAACCCATTCACCAACTCAGCTGGATGTATTTATGGAGTACCTGTTTTACATTCTCTGTGGGGCAAGGACACAAAGTATAACGTATTGGCTCTGTTTCTCCAAAGATTATAATCTCATGAAGAGGATGATGTATTTAGTAGGCCTACAAATAATTGCCTTTGGAAAAAATGCTGTAATATGTTGTAGTTGGAGGAGGGAGGTTAGCAAGGAAGGATTTCCCCATGACAAGAGTGAGTTTCCCCTGCTCAGATAGGAAGCCTTCATAGATTTAGGAAGCCATCCTACTTTCCGGGTGTTCCACAGTCAACAGCAAACAGATTCTGGTGAGTTTCAAAAATGTGTCCCTGATAAAAGCACCCTGAGTTGAAGTCCCCAAGAACTTAGTGATGGGGAAGGTTGTTAGATCTTCCAAAATGTCCCCTATAGAATTCTTTCTCTCCTAATTAGGGAGTAGAAAGCAGCACAGCACAGATCTGAATCCTTACTCAGTTTACATTTTTATTTTTCCTTTATAAAATGAGGACAATATCACCTACTTGCAGGGTTGTTGTGAGGATTAACCCACACAACTGCCCAAACACATGGCTTATAGTAGAATCTCAACTATTGTTGAGTAGAATCTCAACTAATCTTGGGGTGCCTGGGTGGCTCAGTGGGTTAAAGCCTCTGCCTTTGGCTCAGGTCATGATCTCGGGGTCCTGGGATTGAGCCCCGCGTCGGGCTCTCTGCTCAGCAGGGAGCCTGCTTCTTCCTCTCTCTCTCTCTGCCTGCCTCTGCCTACTTGTGATCTCTCTCTCTGTCGAATAAATAAATAAAATCTAAAAAAAAAAAAAGAATCTCAACTAATCTCAATATTGTAATTATGATTCAATATTAAACTCTTCACACAGATAACTTCTTTGTGGTCACTCACAGAATTCAACTGGAAATTATTGAGGAATTTCGGCAGTAGAAACAAATGAACTGTACCATGTTATCATTTAATAGCTCTGGGACTGAGAAAATAAATACTCTAAGTCCCAGTCTCCTCGTCTATAAGACATCATAGATTTGTTGGAAGAATTGAAACAGCAATCATGAAAATGTTTTCCATTTTATTTTTTAAATTTTTTTCAGCATTTACTTATTTATTTTAGAGAGAGAGAGAGAAAGCATGAGAGAGCAAGCTGGGAGAGAAACAGAGGGAGAGGGAGAGAGAGACTTGTCAAGCTGACTCCACACTGAGCACAGAGCCTGACATGAGGCTGAATCCCAGGACCCTGAGATCATGACCTGAGCTGAAACCAGGAGCTGGCCACCTAATGGATTGAGCCCAGGCACCCCAGAATATTTCCCACTTCAAACGTAAAACCTCCAGAAATTATTCAATTCAAATTTGTGCTGGTAAATATGTGCCTTTTGCAAAGCTGAAGGAACCTTATGTGGGTCCTTGTGTTCTGGAAGCAATTCCTGGGTTAGGAAGGAAATGGTGTCTACAATTCTTTCTCACATAAATAGGAAAATTGAGACTTGGAGAAGTTGTGACATGCCCCAAATTGGGACAAAGCTGAAGAGGAACCTGGTTCTCTGATCTGGCGGTTTCAGTCAGACAACTTGAAAAGTGGGAGACATGAGCATAATGGAAGGAGAGATCCCCACCCCTGTGCTCCCAGCCTTCACCGAAGGAGGTTTTCGCTCGTGCTCAGTGAGCACTCAGCCCTACTCCGGTGAGATGGGGCACATGGCTCTCCCATCTCCAGAGGCTTACAGTAAATGCAGTGTCAGGTTGTCACAGGGATTGATTTGAGTCTCAGTACTGTAAAGGAAATACTTTTAAGGCCCTTCTAAAAATAAAATTCCTCTGAGGAGCTGTTTGGCCTGTGGCTAATGTGTTTGGAAACCTGTTTTCTGTAAAACTCCAGCCTCATTAATCTACTTGCAAATCCAGAAAGACAGCTTTCATTGCACACATCAGGGCTCGCCCCACACTTTCCCTATTCACAGTGGGAGAAGCAGAGAAATGAACCACAGGTTCAAGGTCCCTCTATCCTCTTTTCCCCTAAACGGTTCAGGAATTGAGGATGCGAGTGTCCCATGCAGCCCTGCCTCACCTCTGGAAGCCGGCTCTCAGGACCCAGGGACCTCTAGGGAGGCCATATTCTTTCCCTGTGTCTTAGCACTTCCTATCCCCGATGCCATAGGGGACCTTGAAAGGGGCTGAAATCTGTCACCCTCTTACAAATCAGGGAGAGGGGAGAGACTTCCCTCTCCAAGAAAGGCTTTTGCTTCATTCTGGCTCCTCACTATTTCCATGGTTCCTGAAGAATCAGCCTCTGACATTCTAATTATTCCTTCGTCAGAAGTGTCAAACTTAAGGCATCTCTTCTCCCTTCCTCTGGTTGGCTTATCCTAGACACACATCTTCAAAACGTTTTGGAGTCACCAAAGACAGCAAAAGAAATGAATGTTTGTTAATTCCAACGAACACTGTAATTTACTGCTAGGTAATTGGGAGTGGCCATTTTTGTAGATGGAGGGTAACTGCGCAAGAATGAAGGAATCAGGTGAACTCGAGGACCAGGACTGGGGTGCTCACAGCCTTCCACTTTTCTTCTCTACTTTGTGAGCTTGCTGTTCCAGAACGAGAGGGACATAGTTTATGTGCGACAGTCACAGGATGGAGACAGGTGTCGTGAGTCCACAGCGAAGTCCCAGTGCAACTTCAGTGAACCCAGAGTGAGTCCCACACAGAACAGACTTCGCCAGCTTTCCTCAGCTTTGTTCAGGACACTCTCCTTCAATAACGTGCCTCGAACTGATGTAATTTCTTCTAATAAAAAGATTAAAATCCATCTTTCTTGCCCTGTGTATCCCACACGTATCTTAAGAGGGTTGTCCCAGGAGTGGCAGCTTGCTATTGGGAAATCTGAGCCTGGATGTTGTGTTGGGGGAACTTTATGAGGCATTCGAAAAGTCTAGGCTTTAATTTTGCTTTTATTTCAATGTGACAAGATGTGTTGGACTGAGATGCCTTTGGGCTCTAGCCCTGGAATTTATGAAGAGAGAATGCTGCAGGGTTATGGTGTGAGTGGGATGGAAGTTGTCACCCACACACAAGGTTCAGCACAGTCATATATGCTAGAAGAATAAACTAACACTGAAACAGTAAACACGCACACACACATGCACACACCCCTACACAGACACACACAGCAAAGCCAGTGTCCAATCCTGGACACCCTCCATTTGGCCCTCTTAACCTTGTGGGAGTTGGGAGCCAGTTTCATTAATACTGTCCTTTCTTTCTCCCTCTCTCTCACACAGGAACATAAGGGAGGACAAGAACCAGGAGCCCCGCTGGTCTGGGCCCCGCTCAGCCCTGCCTTCATTTCCACTCATGACTGGAAGTAATTTATTACTAGTCTCTCCTGTCTCTTAGTCTCTCTCTTGAGCCTTCTCCTGAGCTGCCTCGAAGGTGGCAGATGACAGGCTGGCCTGGCCAGAAACAAAGACAGTTATCCTTGCCTGCCACCTGTCTCCCTATGGGTGCCTACCCTGTCTTGTTGCACTCCCTCCCTCTTGTGTCTAATTTACACAGAAAGCCCTCTGGGAAGGGGCTTTTTTTTTTTTTTCAAGTTCTATGCTCTGTTTTTTTCTTAAAAAACAAACAACAACAACAAAACCCCAACAGAAAAACCTTTAACACATTTGATTGCAGTTAGACATATGCCCCCCAAAAAACCCAAAAAACTTTTAAAGGACAAAATGGGAACTGGGAGGTGCTATGTATGGAATGTCTGCATCCCCCCTGGAGTTTATATGTGGAAATCCTGTCCCCAAGGTGATGGTACAAGGAGGTGGGTCCTTTGGGATGTGATTATTAGGTCATTAAGGTGGAACCCTCATGAGTAAGATTTGTGTCCTTATGAAAGACAGCCAAGAAGGCTCCTTCACCCCTTCTACTGTATGAGGACACAGCAAGAATGTAGCCATCTGTGAATCAGGAAGGAGGCTGTCATCAGACATTGAATCTGCGGAGGCCTTGATCTTGGACCTCCAGCCTCCAGCTCTGTGAGAAATAACTTTCTGGTGTTTATAAACCACCTGGTTTGTGGTATTTTGTTATAGCAGCTTGAACTAAGACAGGAGGCTTTTGGTGGCTATTGTCGGGTACTTGGTACAGCTGGTGATCACCAGGGAGAAGAGCTAAATTAGTCCTTGGCCTTACTGAGAATGGTGACCTGAACACAGACCAGGACCAAGACCTCTGATTACTTTGTTCAGAACAGAGAACACTTTATGATTTGGACCTTGACCTTGGGACATTTTCTGGGGCAGAAAAACTGGCCTCATGGCCAGTAAAATGTATCTTTGTTGAGTACTTTTCTGAGTACTTTGCTGAAGATCCTTGTACCAAATATAGGACATTTAGGGTTAGACAAAGTCCAGGGCCTGGCAGAAGTCCCTATTTATTTCTGTAATCCATCTACCCATCCATCCATCCATCCAACCTCCCATTTTTCTATCCACCCACCCAACCTTCCACCCATTCATTCATCCATCCTTCCACCCACACATGTTCACTGCAGAGAAAATTTTAGAAGATAAGCATGGTAATGTGTCCCCAAACTTTCATCCACCTGCACTTAAGTTGTTGTAATGTGGCTAAAAGACCAGAAGGCTGGAAATGAAAGGGGAGGGGCACTCCCTGAGGAGTGCTCAGGGTAGGGAAGAAGGGCCCAGAGGAGGCGGAGTATGCCTGGTTGGAAGAAAGACCTCTAGAACGCTTGAGGGTGGTGTGAAGGCGTGGGTGGGCAGAGCCGAGGGCTTGGAACAGGTGCTCAGTAATGAAGGAAGTAATGATAGAAGAATAGAGAAGGATCGTGGTAACTGTCAGGGTGCAGTTGGGAAACCGATGGAGAAGTCATGTGTCGTTGGCTTAGGGGCTCATTTAAGGAGGTGGAACAAGAAGAGAAATGGTCCTCAGTAAAAGAGAGTGAGCATTCCACATCAGACGTCTGCCCACAGTTGAGAGCTCATGCTCATAGCTCTGAGTCTGTGGCAGAGGAAATGGTCTGGTTGAGATACTGACAATGTGCAATTTGTCCATGCCCAACGGGCTAGTCCCATGGCACAATGAAGGCATTAAGAATCAACAGTCCCAGAGACTGGGAGCTCTAACAAGATGCCAACGCCTAGAGAAGTAAGACTTGAGCACTTGCCATGAAGGTGCAGAGAGCTGTGGTCTCAGCCCTTGGAAACATCATCAAAAGAAGCCGTTCAGACCAAAATGCATTCCATGTGTTGGCTCTGCCCATGTGTTTCTTGTCAATGAGGCCGATCTTCCTGGGTTCAGAGGGTTTCTGTTTGAAATTTTATGATCCTTGGCTGGGAAGCAGCACTTACCCCTGAGCTGTGGGAGTTAATGGCTTCTTCTGGCGGCATTACTCTGGAGGCCTGGGGGAGTTCCCAAATGCCAGGCAAGGATAAACCTATAGCCCATATTTCAACTTAGTATTGCACTTTATTTATAGGCAGCCAGGGACCAAAGTCTCCCCAGAGCCCTTCTTCAGCCTCACCTCAGAATCTCATGTGGTGTATGTGGGCTCACAGGACCTTCCTTGGGTCAGTGCTTAGAGCTCAGGTCAGCACTTTTATGGGGGAAGATAGCCAAGTTAGGGACCCTTCACGCCCTGGTGCCAAATAAGGACATCAACCTACATGAAGAGCAGAAGCTGCATTTAGTCCTTGGTCTTCCATTTTTGCTATTTAAATAGAAGAGTCAACACTAGTTCTTGACAAAGAACCACTGCCTACTTAATTTACTTCAACCAGCATTTATGGGGCAAAGGCTGGGACTTGATCTTTGTGTTGGGTGTCATGGTGAGTACAAAGGGACAGAAATGGGCTGGGCGATTCAGAGGATGATAGTTCAAGCTCTGGCCTTCCATAATCTATCAAGTTCTGTTATTGTGACAAATCATTGCCCCTCTCTAGGCTTCTGTTTCCTCATTTGTAAAACAAGGAATTTGGATCTATTAGTACAAGTCCTGAAGAAATTTAAAGTAAAGTAAGAAAAGATTATCTTAAAGTATTAGCCCTTGGAGGATAATTGAAGGAGACTAGGGGAATTTATGCAAATGTTGGTGTTTTGTATGAGTGTCATTTAACTGCTTATGATCTATGGTTGATTATCTACCTGAAGTAGCTTAAAAAAGGCTCCTCAACTGCTCCCCAAATTGACTGTTTGGGACCCCTTGCCATCTTGTATCTGTATGCTAGCCTGACATTTCATGTGCTAATTTCCTACAGGTGAGCTGCTGTTCACAGCAATAATCCCAGACCAGGCTCTTGACATGCACCCATCCCAATGTTCTTTCTGCCTAGGCCTGACTCTTGGCTCTAGCTCTCCTGCCCTTTGGACTAGGGTTCTTCTTTATTCTTTTTGGCTTGACTCTTATATTTCCCTCAAGGTCTTGGCTGGGGCCCATGCATCGACTCATCTCTTTTCACTACCTCAGATAGAGTTGGTGTGCCCCATTTGATCCCCCATGACTCAAGTCCCCTTGCTAGGCAAGAAAGAAAGAGAAGCAGGGAAATTGGAAACTCCTGAATATAAAACTCCTAGCTGAGCAGTAAGCACCTCACCAGAATTTTAGCCAAAAGGAAAATGTATAAAGAACATGGATAAGATAAGCTAAAATATGACTCATTTACAATTCCAACCGTTGGTCCCAGTTTTATCTTTTGAGGTCACACTTGAACAAGCTTAATTCCTTCCTCCTATGCCAGCTCTTCACATATTTAATTACAATTATCAGGCCTTCAACCTTCCCTGATCATCTCATCTCCCTGCCAAGTCAGCTCTTCTCCAGGCAAAACATGTCAATTTTTCCAACATTCCTCAGATATTATGGTCTTGAATATTTTTGCCAACCTAAATGCTCTTCCTAATCATGTCCAACTGATCTCTATTTCTCTTCCTTTGAGGTTCCCCAGATCTGTATGCTACACTTTAGATAGGCTCTGATCAGCCCAGGGAGCTGAAGTCTTTGCTTCTCAAAGTGAGTTTCACTCGTGCTAGTTCCTGTGATGTGATTTGGGGCTCAGGGCTGGGGAGGTCAGTTAGTTTCAGTCAAATATGTTTGGGAAATCCTATGGACTCATAATCTCTTGGAGATTTCAGAATGTACTTCAGAGTACCGGAGGACCCAAGTAGTCCTGTTGATCTTTCCCTAACCTAGTGTTCCCCAAACGTATTTGACCACACAGCTATTTGTTGAAGTGTCACACATTAACCTCCCTAGTGATCCAAAGCCTTGCAAAGCACTGCTTGATTCCCACCTGTATCACCTGAAATCATTTATTTTTTCTCTCTCTTTCCCTCTTCTTTCCTTCCATTTTCTCCTTCTTCTTTCCTTCCTTCTTCTATCATTCTGACTTATTGAGTTTTATATCAGCCAAAACTCTTGGATGTTTTTCAAATCCATTGCTGATAAATCATGACCAACTCCCCCCAACCCTCTGTCCTATATTTGGGCAATTGGTATTAAGCATAACTTACATGCCTTAATTTAAGTTGTTAGTAAAAATATGGAACTTAACAAATATTTGTGGAATAATTTAAGTGTAGGGCTGAGGGCTATATCCTTCTGATATGGTAATTCAATTAGTTATTAATTATCCCAATTATATCTTATTATTAATTATTAATTAATTATTAGTTATTAATTATCAATTATTATTAATAATTATTAATTATTAGTTATTAATTATCCCAAGTATATCTTAGTATTCAGTCGTTTTTCCATGCTTGGAGGCTATCTTGAAATGTTTGTCAAATGCTTACCTGCAATCATATTCACTACCCAGTCAGATACCCTAATATACCCGTATTCTAGGTATCCAGTCTAGAATCATTCTGTCCTAGAAGAAGATGAAATTGAGGTGGCAAGACTTTGTCCTTTGAGGTTCCATGCACAAGTTTAGAAGCAGATGAGCCTTGAACAGTAGGTAGGATTTAAACAAACAGAGAGGATCAGAAAGGAGATGGTGAGAGTGTTGGGATACATATGAGTAATGGACTATAGGTATGTATAGACAGGATTGCAACAGTGAGAATAAATTCAACACACATTTATCTAAAGTTTCCTGTTGTGAGGCTCTATGCAGGGAGCTGGCAGGAAGGGAGTTTGAATAAGATGATTAAGTAGCTAATGATTTAGTTTTATAATCACCACTTAAAGGATAAAATGTGATGAATGTTATACAAAAGGGATGAGCAGAGTAATACAGAACTTTTGTCCCTTGGGGGGGGCATGAGGAAAGGCTTCACAGTAGAAATGTCCCCCAAGCTAGGCATAAAGACTGGGCAGGCTCTGTCTTGGAGGGATGGAATTCAAACGGATACCAATGCTGATGAGTTGAGTGTGATTAAGGGGAAATAAAACTTGGTGGGGTTGGGAGTCACTGACATGACATGGAGCATGGCATGGGGAAAGAGCCTTTTTGCAGACAGTATTGGAAGGAAGACATGGATGGCAAGAGAGTCATAAAACACTGTGAAGGGATGATGCTCTGGCCTGAGGTTGTAGCCTCACAGGTGGAAAACCAAAAGCAAAGGTGAATGCTTTTTCTGAAGAATTAACAGGATATAATGATGTTGGAGTCAGGAATAATGAAAAGAAAGAGTTAAGAATGCTTGTGAAGCTTTCACTAGGTGAGGCTGGAGGGAGAACCATGGGGGTCAGAGAAATAAGAAAGGATGACGAATTCAAGCACGGGTCGGGGGGGGGGGGGCTTTGGCTGGCAAAGGCCCTTGTGACACCAGTGGGTGAAAACCCTGGGATTAAACATTCTGAGTGTTCAGAGTTGGGCTAGGGCCAATTATAGTTTTTATTTTGTTTCAAACATTTCTGAATGTGGTGAGATTAGTTCACGTCATTTATACGAGCCAGTCTCATAGAACAAACACATTACTGTGTTTGTTGGACACAGGGCAGGGCAGGAAGTAATTCTGGCGTATGTTGTCCTGGAGCCAAATGGCTCCACAGGCTCTTTGGGGCTTTTATACTCTGGGACTTTTCAAATGTTCAAACACTATGGCTCCTATTCCGGGGCTGATGTGTGTCTGAGACAAATTCATATGGATCCCTAGAACCTCCAAATTGGCTCCCTTCTGCTCTTCTCCATTGATGTCTCTACCAGCTAGAACAATCCCAAACCATTCATTGACTGACCCTTTCTTTCAAAGATATTTTACCTGCTACCTTCTTCTTGGTCCTTTTGGGGAAAAGTAAGCTTTTACTTCCTCCTGATCATTCCTTGCTCCTATCTTCCCCAGTCTCGCACCACAGTTTGGGGTCTGTTTTTTCCACCAGCTTTTATTTTCTGGATGAGGTAGGGACTGTCTAAGAGGAAACCTGAATGGTGAGCTATAGGACAGTGATGACCATCCGTTGTCACCCATCTTTCCCCACTGCCATGTGCTCAGCACTGCTCCACCGCTAAATATGCCTCAAGGTCTTAGAGGACCACAGAGGTAGGGTAGGGTAGCTCAGGGATGATGGGAACTTGTGCAGATCACTCTTTTCCTCATCTCTCATGACAAATGACTGGCTGGCTTTGTCCATATTCTTTGGTCTATATTTCTTTGGTATAGCAATATAATTCCTCTCTAATATGCCTTTGAAGAAAGCAAGTTTCCTGCAGTGCCTGGGTGGCTTAGCCAGTTCAGTGTCTGCCTTCAGCCCAGGTCATGATCTCGCCACATGGGGTTTCTTGCTCAGCAGGGAGCCTGATTTTTCCTCTCCCTCTGCCTTCTGCTCCCCCTGCTTGGGCTCTGCCTCTCTCTCTCTGTCAAATAAATGAATAAAATCTTTAAAACAAAAAAGAAAGCAAGTTTTCTTCTGGTAGGAGACTGGGGGTCTCAAGATTTATTGAAGAAAACCTTATATCAAATAAAGTGAATTTTTCAAACAAAAGAGCTTAGACTTTACAGCAGGCCTCACCACGAGTTCCCTAATCCATAATAATTATAATCTAATAGTACTCACTAAAAGATCTTTGCACTGTTTCATTTCTTCCAAAGGCCTCATGTGCTCAGTAATTAGCCCCATTTTACACATCAGAAAAGATCAAAGAGATAGGATAGGATTGAATCCTTTTCCTGACAAGGAAAGTGCTGGCAAGTGCCAGGATGCAAATAAGAACCATTCCCCTTCAGGACCACGCCTTTAGCTTCCACCCTATGGGACAGCACCCTCTACACTGGAAACATTCACATCTGTCTTCCTAGGAACATGTTCTTGGGGTGAATCCCCCCATTTTCTCCCCTCTTCCATAAGGTCTCAGCATTGGAATAGCTAAAACCTCCTAGCTCTATTTCCCAGGCCCAGGTCTGGGATGTTGGTGGAGAGTTCTCAGATGATAAACCGTTGACCGCTATCTTGAGTTTCCCCAGATTTCTGGTCCATTGCTCCCCCTAGTAAAGCTGGGACCCCCCAGGTTCAAATTAGTTCAGAGCTACACAGAGAAAATGAGATGCTGTAGTTGTCTACCTGTGAGGTCCTTAGGATGAGTGTGGCTTTGAAGGAATCGCTCCCCAGTGGGTGGGCTGGAGTCCCTTAGTTCCTTGTGTGGCTGAGTAGATGGGGTTGGGCATGGGGAGAGGGCAAAGGGAAGGGCCACAGCTCTAAGCCACATACCAGATTAGGCCTTTCTTAGCCCCAGAACATTTAAGGATTTGGGGCTTCCCCATGATTTCAGGACATGAATTGTTAATAACTAAATCTCAAAGGAAATAAATAAGAATTTTTTAAAAAAGATTTTATTTATTTATTTGACAGACAGAGATTACACAAGTAGGCAGAGAGTCAGGCAGAGAGGGGAGGGGAGAAGCAGGCTCCCTGCTAAGCAGAGAGCCCGATGCGGGACTCGATCCCAGGACCCTGGGATCATGACCTGAGCCGAAGGCAGCGGCTTAACCCACTGAGCCACCCAGGCGCCCAGAAATAAATAAGAATTAACCAGACTTAATGTTACCTGAGGACACTGTTCAATTCAGCAATGTCCATTTGTATGGCTTAGAGCAGAGGGACCTGTGAGCATTTGTCCTGGCCTGCAGCACTGTGTATGTAGGGATAGGAGAGGAAGGGGAAGAGGAAGTGTAGGGTCTGGGAAACAGGATGTGGCAGGTGGAGCTGGGAAGTGCGGATGGGATGGAGCCAGCAGTACCTTGTGGAGTCCACCTCGGCCAGCTTGTGCTCCATCAGCGAGCAGGCGTCGCTCCCAGTGTACTAGGCCTGGGATGACCACCCTGTCTCACCATCCTGTAATGCAGGCAGGCATGTTAAGTCCTTATGAGTCATCGAGGCCACTGTCTCATTTTATGCATGAGGAATCCCCAGCCCCCAGAAGCAAGATGTCTTACCCAAGGTCATCCAGCTAGTTAGGGACAGAGGAGCAGCTAGAATCTGACTATCCAGATTTCCCGATTTGTGAACTCTTTCTTGGACTTGGGTGAGGCCCTGTGGAATTTTAGACAGAGCTGGCTTTCAGAGTCATGCACACCAGGGACTGCTCAGTCACTTACTGGCACTGTGACCTTGGTCTTTGTCTGAACTCCACTTTTATCATCTATGAAATGAAGATGGTAGTACTACAGGCGCAGTGAGGGTTGCATAGACAGGGTAAACAGTTCTACCTATGAACCGTCTTCCTCCCCACACAGATTGCCCTCTCTGTCCTATGTGGGCTCAGTGTGGAGAGCTGGCTGCCAAAGCCTGGTTTCCTTTGGCTCTGACCCAGGGCCAAGCGATCCTGCTCAGAACCCCTTGTCTAGCTTCACCCTGATGAAGCTGTGGCACTTGGGTGGTGTCAACCTCGGTCCCAGGCACATGGGACACCTCCTCCCCATGGACTATAAGGTCTCTGCCATTACCTTCTTTTTTTTTTTTTTAAAGATTTTATTTATTTATTAGTTAGAGAGAGAGAGAGAGCGAGCACAGGCAGACAGAGAGGCAGGCAGAGGCAGAGGGAGAAGCAGGCTCCCTGCCGAGCAAGGAGCCCGATGTGGGACTCGATCCCAGGATGCTGGGATCATGACCTGAGCCTAAGGCAGCCGCTTAACCAACTGAGCCACCCAGGCGTCCCTCTGCCATTGCCTTCTACTGAGACACCTTCTCCAAGGTGGCTAGCCCTGGCTTGACTTCCTCCAAGCCCAGTGGACATTGGATGCTGGAAGGAAGGAGACTGTTGCTTTTTCTTTCTTTGTTTA